>JAHBCN010023798.1:0-12270 GCA_019359885.1 Listronotus oregonensis | reverse complement strand
TGTTTAAATTTTTGAGGTAGGGGTGGAAAATTTAAAAATAAATTATTTATTATTAATATCTGTAATACCAATTTTAGATTTTTTTAATAAAATTTTGGCGTAAATGAACTATGTATCAAGAAGCATTTTTAGTGTAAGAGGTATTACGGATACTAATAATAAATGATTTATTTTTAAAAATTTTTAAAACCCCCCCGTATTAAAAAAGTTGAACGTTTGGGACATACGTTCATATAAAGTTTTCTTTTTAAAATGGCCCCAAAAAATTCTTCCCTAAATATTGACTTACAATTAAAAAATAACCTGAAAGTAAAAAAATTACCAATCATAATATTTTATTTTTAGTAAACAGTAGATTTTATCAATGTCAATCGGGAATACTTTTTTTTTTTAAATTTAAGGTTAAAGCTGCCCAAAAAATAATCCTGTTGAGCCTTTATCATATAGGGTTTTAAAAAAAATTATTGTGTCAGAGTTTATCCGTCCCGGGAAACTAAATAAGCCAAATATGATTTAATAGGTTCTTTTAAAAAAAGACTTATCTATAGTAAACGCAAAAAATTTCCGATGCACGTCATCAATCAGCTGATAAATAAACTCAGGTAAATTTGGTTTTAATGAATTTAAAAAAAAAGTATTTCATTTCACTTTAATACTAACTCAATTACATAGAATATTTATATCAGTTAAATCTGAAAAATTGGTTTTTTAATTTGAATTTTATTATTGTCATGTTGTCGTATTTAGCGACGTTGCCGTTCATTCTTTGATTTTATGCTTCCTGTCCAGCTGTTATTATTTATAACAATTATGTGTTTTTAGTAATACTAGTTATTGTTGGAGTGTATTTTTATAAGTGTTATTTTAAGAAATTTTTTTTAAAAACAAAGACTTTGTAGTTTACTGTATTTTTTACGTTCAAGTTCAGTCTCAAAATGCCGATGCATTTAAACACCCGGGGTGCAAAGAGCTAGTAGCTAGTAGCAGGTTTAAAATCGGGGCATTTTTTGGGGTGAAAGAACGAACAAAGTGGGAAGATCGGGGCCTCTACTTTGGGCCCCGTAAAAGGATGCATAAAAGGGGAAAATTACATGTTGATCTGTTGGGAACCCCCGGGGGAGGAATTATACTGGCTAACCTTCAGAGCAGAACCGGGGAAAAAAATACCAAAAAAAGGGGGGACAAACCCCTACAGCTTGTCGGACGGCAAGAGAGGGGAAGCTGCTAAGTGTGGTAGGAACACCATTCCCCAGACATGAGAACAATATTCTAAAGAGGGTCTGATCTGGGATATTTTAATTTATACATTTTTTGAAGGAGAAAATATTTTTTTGGCTCGAAAAAAGAATCCAAGATTTCTTGAAGCTGGGGCTATGTATGTAATGTGTTTGTGTCAGTTAAGATTATTCAAAAAAAAGAAACCCCCCTACAAGGTTAAAAAATTTTTTTGTTCTGCAGAACTTGGCCACTGTATATAACGAATAAGCATTGGAAGGGAATTTTTTCGCGACAGCGAACATGATTTTTTTGGGGAGGCATTAAAAGTGGAGAAGATTTTTCACGCCCAATCCAAGATTATTTAAAAAAGTCTTGTGGAAGAGATATCTGCATTGACCTGCTTTTTGTTTTTTAAATCAAATTTTTCCAGGGTGGCTTAGGAAACGGAATATTAGAGTGTATATTAGTTTTTCGGATATATCGACACTTTTTTATATGCTAACTGGCGTAATTATTGTGTAATAGTTTGTAATGGAATAAATAAAGTATATGACTAAGATTTTAACCAAAAAAAAAAAATTTTAATTTTTAAATTTTTTGGGGATTAAGGAGTGTAAAAATTTTTTAAAAAAATAATCCCTTTTTTTAAAGAATATTAAAAATTTTTTTTTATCACTATCTGGCAACGCTGGAACATCCACGTCACGAAAAGCATATGACGTGCATGGGAAAATTTTTTTTTGGTTTAGTTTAGTAACCATAAATATTACGCCTAGTTTTTTTAAAATAATTTAAACAAAAACGATTTCCAGGGGCGTCCGTTATGTACCTGTACCCCCGTAGGGGGGGGTCGTAGGAAAAAGTTTATGGGGGTTTTTTTTTTAATATTTTTAGGTTTTCTATTAGATTTGGGGTTTGCCTACATATTCGGGGGGCACCCTGTATAGTAAACTAGTAATGATATGTGCGCAATTTTTTGGGTTTCCCCCTTTTGGATATAGTTTAAAAAAACCAATTTAAAGCATATTACTTTGCTTGTTGGGTTATTTCGCGACACTATGTAACTTTTTTTTTCGATTACTATCAAGACCCTAGAGAAAGTTAGGGATACTTGTTTAACGGGAACACTAAAATTTAAGACCCGCATAGCGTTTTCAAATGTTACTATGGGCCCTTAGAGATCTAAATATATGCATATACCACCATTAAACAATACGATGCCGTCGGCTCCGGTACTCTATCAGGAAATAACTTCACCGAGTGGGGGGGTTTTAAAAAATTTGGGGGAACAGTAAAGGCCAAAATTTTTTATGTATATTTACCATAGAAAAATCTACACGCTACCTGAACAGTAAAACCATTACTAACATAAAAGGCAAACAGATAGAGCTGACAAGTAATATCAATAAAAACATACCCATCATATTATTAATTACCAATTTATATAATATAAAAAATTTGTCGTGAAATTTTCTTTTTTTAAAAAAAAAACATAAAAATTTTTTGGGGTAATATATTCTATTCTAAAAAATTATGTAATGTAATAAATTGTTGTGTTTAATTTAATTAGAGTTTATATATTACATTTTAGAACATGTATCATACAGAAAGGAAAATTGGGATTTTGGCCAAAAAATGTTACATTGTTTAAATTTTTTTTTAATTTAACCCGAAAAGGGGATTTCCCAAGTTGACCAATAAAAAATTTTTTTTTTTTTTTGCACGATAAGAATAAAAAAAAGATATGGCCTGGCAAAAATAGTTGCTTAACAAAAAAAAAAAGAGCCCCCCCCGTTCTGGCAAATATCGGGAAAAAAGTTTTTTAAAAAAAATGATTCCATTATTTTGCAAGAAGACACAATTTGGAAAATTTTTTGCCCTGGGGACTGTGTTGCTTGATAAAAAAAAACTTTAGTAAAAAACAAACCAATGTCCCTTAATATGTCCAGCATTTTTTAAACCATCGGATAATTATTTTTTTTTTGATGAAGGGGCAATCTTGTTTTGTGAAGTCTTTTCAGTTTTTGACCAGTAGCGTAAAAAATTTTTTTTTTAAACAGCGAGCTTGGAGCCTTTGTTCAGAGTGTTTTTTTTTAATTTTTTTATCAATCTTTTATCTGTAAAGATTTGCCCTTTAAAAGTGCATTTTTGTTTTTAACGGTCAATGTTGTTTTTTTTTTGGGGGAAAATTTTAAAAAAAAGGGCAATCCAATTGAAATTTGCCATCACCTTATTTCGGGATAACCTTAGCTTTTAAAAAGGTTTACGTACATCTTTTTTATTAGCCTGTACGGCCAAAAATTTATTTTTTTTTTTCAATTACAAATTTTTTTGCTTTTATTTAATTTAGGGGGGTTTTTTGGGGGTTGCGGGGGGGGTTTAAAATTTTTTTTACCGAAAATATTGTTAGTGTGTCGGTTCAACGAAAAGTTGCAATAAAAAATTCAGGTAAAAGGAGGTAAAGGGGAAATGAATACATAATATTAAAAGGATAAAATATTTAAAAAAAAAAAAGATTAAAAACCAAAAAAATAATCTAAAGCCCGGGTTTTTTTTTATTCTTTCTTAATATAATAATAGTTTTAACCCCTATTATAAGCCTATTATATCTCAATTTCATAAAAAAAAAAAAAATTTTAAAAAAATTCCAAAAAAAGTGGCCAATACACCTTTTTTAAGGCCATCATCCAAAAAAAAAAAAAAAAAAAAAAAAAAAATGGCATTTATTTGATAATCTGAGGTTTACTTCCAAAATTTTAAAAAAAACCCCTAAAAAAGGGTATTTTTTTAAAAATGTTTTAAGGGTGTTTAAAAATTTTTTTGACAATAAAATGGGAACCGGAAACCCAAAAAAAACCACAGGTGCCTATTTTCATAATATTCAATATTTTTTTATTTTTTGCCAAAAAAAGTTTGGCCAATTTTTACAACTTTTGGGGGACCAAACCCAGTAACTAAAGTTTTTAATTCCATATTTGACACCTTTCTTGACAAATTTTCAAAATTTCAAGTTGATTTGTTTCCCCCCGAAATTACTGCTTCAATTTTTAAAAAACAATTTACCTTTTGTACTAGTAACTAAATTATATTATTTTATATGGAGGAAAAGTGATTTTTTTATAGCGCGCTCGTGTTTAACGAACGGAGTGAGGCTGGTAATAGAGTGCAAGCCAAAAAAAGTAACTTTTTTAAAAAAAAAAATGAGAATTTTTTTTTTTTCAAACGTCGACAAATTAATGCAAAAGTTTTTTTAAATAGTAAAAATAATCAAAGATAAGTGGGTTCGCAAGGCGGCTTAGATCGGTTTTGATAAATAGTTGCTATAGTAATGAAAAAAAAAAGCTGTCAGTGGACACTGCCAAAAATATGTTTAAATTGCGTCTCCGATTTCATTTTAATTCCGTACTAATAAGCAGTTATTAAGTTTTGATCAAATAATAAGCAATTTGTTCCATCAAGTTATAAAAAAAATTTTTAGTTTTGTTTTTAGTTTAATAAATATTAAGTTGTGGATGCTTGTTTTGTTGTTTGTTTGTATCTAGGTTGCTATGATAACTTTTTTTCCTCCGCCGGCGGGAAAGTAAAAGGGAAAAAAGCCCGGGGGAAAAAAAAAATGAAACTTTGCGGTCGCCTACACTTTTGAAAATGAAAAGATTTAGATTTTTAAAAAAAATAGTATATTATTTTAAATGAAGGAAAAGAAACTTTTCATGGCGCGCTATGTTAAAAAAAAGATGTTTATTATTATTTATTATTATTGATATTATTTTTTTTGTATAGGTCTCTCATTTAAAATTTTTGCAAAACACCCTATACTTTTAATTAAATTTTTATCTTCTTGGGCCCCAACATCTAATGAGATTACAAAATACATTATTTTTACTATCTTTTCTCATAAAACATAGACCGATATAAAAATTTTTTAAAAAAAAAAAAAATGAAAGGCATGGTCCCATATTTCCCACTAAAAACCACTTACATCTAATTGATGTAATACCACTTACGACTCTTAAAAGCTACTAAGCCGATCTTCATTTTTTTTTTTTATTTAATTTAATAATAATTACCTCAATTATTTCTAAGCCTATTTGATGTTTTTTTTTCCTGTAAGGTCATTATATAAAAAACATTATAAATTATATACAGGGTAAACTAAAAACTTGGTAATACAAAAATATTTTAAAGTTAGTTTTGATGTTTGTTATGGCATAAATCAATATTTAATTATTACGGTGATTCCCGAGGGGGGTTTAAGATCCAGAAATCCCCCAAAAAAATAAACATATTGTTTTTTTAAATTTTATTTTTTTTTTTCAGTTTCTGGTCTATTATTTGTAAATTTTGTTATACTTATTAATATATTTTTTTTACTGACTCATCAAAATTGGGGGGAGTAATTTTAAAATTTTTGTGGAAGAGCTTTGAGAACTAAACAGGGGAAAATTCTAAAATTTTACACTGCACATTTCCTCTAAAACATGTGCAATAATATAGTTAAAAGAGAAGAGCTGGAAGGAATCCCCCTTTAAAAAAAGGGAAAGATCTACGGATCCGGATCCTCGTAAAGGACTCGAATTAAAAATACGAATCACGATTTCGTTTTTAAGGAAAAAGGGGGCGAATCCAAAGGAACGGGGTTTCCCCCGGATCACAATTAAAAATCCTTTTTTATTTTATACTTGCAAATGGTAAATACAATACGAATGATGCTACATAATCCAGATGATGAATCGAGCGTCAAAGATTTTTAGCACAAAGCACGGCCACAAAATATAATTTTAGCTTCAATTGAAGTCCCATAACTCTTAAACAAATAATTTTTTGGGAAAAAATTCTACGAAAAAATACCCCTTTTAAAACCCCCCCCAAATTTTAACATTTTTTAAAAAATGTATTTCAAAATTGGCGATGTTAGATATTCGTTATTTTTTAAAAATGATTTTGAAATAATTTTTAAAGACTTATAAATGTGACATCTTATTGTAGATTTACAGAAAGTTTTACATGCACCGTTCAATAATCTAAGAATTAAATATTGACAACAGCTTTATTAAAAAATTAAAAAAATTAGTTTGCTCCCTTTTTTTTAAAATAAACAAAACTATTTTTAAAATGAAGACTCTTACGACTACGCCATTATTTCTTTTTTCTATCCATTATACCTACAAATTTTTTTTCCTTCTTGCACTAATAGACCAACCCGTAAGTATGCTTGTATAGTTTTTTAAAGTAAAATTGGGGCTCCCTTTTTTTTTGGGGTTTAAAAATGCCAAAAAAAAATTTGGGAGGTATATTAAAAGGTAAAAAGGGGAAGGACTTAATAATAAAAAGATTTAATTTTTTTTATTTGGAAGTATAATTAAAATTAATTTTAGAAAAAAATTTTAATATAAAAAATTTTTTAATTTTAAATTTTTTTTAAACTGTTAAAATCCATACAAAAAATTTTTTTAACCTAAAAAATAATTTTTTTTTTTTTTAAATTATAAAAAAAAATTTTTTTCCCTTTGAAAGTGTTAAAAAAATTAATGGCAATAACTTTTAAAAATCTTGGACTTCCATTGTCTTTATTTGTTAACTGTTACACAACGTTTGGTTAGTGATGTACTCCAACCGTTTTCAAGTGATAACTAAAAGTTTTTTCCCAAAAAAATGGACTTATATACTACCCTTTTGGTCACTGAAGCTTGACCGACTTTTCACGGTTCAGCAACGGCAGCCAGATATTCGGAATTTCTACACTAGGTTTGAAAAAAATTTTTTGTTTACAATAATTGCAGCTTCCTTAAATTTTCTTTTCTTCCGGGGGGTTTTTTATGAATGGTTTTTGCTTCCGACCATTGTATGCGGTGTTGTTTTGACCAAGCGTGTTCGGAATTTTCCTACTTCGACGTTTCACCTCGTTCCGTATGTTTTTTGTGTTTTTAAAATTTTGAGGGGTTTTTTTTAGGAATAGCTTTTAGTTATCACTTGAAAACGGTTGGAGATACATCACTAACCGAAACGTTGTGTAACAGTTAACAAATAAAGACAATGGAAGTCCAAGATTTTAGTGTTATTGGAATAATTATTTAGTTTTGAAATTATGAAGAGGGGAAAAATCAAAACTTTTGAAAAAATGCAAGTTAAATTTATAAGGTTTAAAAAAATAAATGTTAGGTGCGTTTTCTTATTTAAACATTTTTTTATGCGGATTTTAAAAAAATTCTTCATTTTTATTTCCGAAAATTAATGTGAAGCAAAAAAAAGAATTTGGGAAAAAAAATTAAAAATTTTAAAATGGAAGTTTAAAAAAAGGGGGGTTTTGGGTATTTATAAACCGTTTTGTTTGAAATTCGAAATATAAAAAATTGGTTTTTTTGGAATCGGATCCTTTCAAGAAGGAATCGTTTCCCGGGTTTTCATTTTAAAATTATATAATGAAAAATCATGGATTCTTTTTTAAAAAAGGTAATCGATTCCAGCCTTCGAACCTTAAAAAAAGGGAAACGATTTCTGGATTCAACCCAAAGGGTTTTTTGGGTTCCTACCCAGCTCTGTTGGGGGGGTATATAAGAAGTTTGCCATCTGATTAATCTGATCTAAGGTGATAATTATTGTCGTAGAATTTAAAATGAGGCAACCCAACCTTCTTGTCTCTACACACATAATGGGTAGGTACTCAGTTATGTATCCTAAAGACAAGAAGGGATGTATTAGGCATGTAATTTATTAAGAATAAAATAGTGTATAGAACTTGCTCTGATTTTAGATCTTAGTAATTTGGGAGGCCAAGAATTTTGGACAAGAACTTGGCCCTAATTTTACATAAGTGTTTTTGGTGGAAATTATTCAAAACAAATTTTTACGAAACATATAGTCCAGTAAATGAAGATACAAAGCTGCAAGTAAATCTGTACAGTTCGGGAATGTTTTCGAGCGAAAAAAAGTTTATCAACATAAATAGGAAAAAAAGGGCTGAAAATGGCCCCTCAAGGCCAGAAAAATTGGTTTTCCACTAATATCAGCCAAAATATGCGAACTGGAGAATTATTAATTAACCAAGATCACCTTATAGTCTACAAAAATGGATTTATTATTTTTTTTCAAAAAATCGATAGTTTTCGAGATAACGGGACCCAAAAGTCCCCTCATTTCAGCTGCTGCTCTACCGCTAGAATGCCGCTATCTTCTTGGATTCACTTATAAGCGGGCGGACAAATTGTTCCATTACTCTGGCAATAATGTTCATTTTTTAATCATTTAAAGTTTTTCGAAATGAGAAAACCCGTACCTATCATTGCATATGAGTTTGAGTCCATTCTGATTTTTCTAAAATATTAGAAAATGCGGTCAAAGTTTTTTAAAAATTTTTTTGAGAGCCCCCATTAATTTTTTTGATTTTTTTGGGGAAAAAAAAGGTTTGTTATTAACATTTTTTTTTTAAAAAGACCTTTTTCAAGTGTTTAATGATCCCAGAAAAAAATTTCCTTACCATCTTTTTTTCGTTTTGATAAAAAATTGTTATGCCCATCTGCATTTTTAGCCGTTTCCAGGGAAATGTTATGGATTTTTCGACGGCTGTTTTTGCGAAAAATATTGGTGTTGCGAAAAAAAAGGGAAAATCATTTTTGTAGATTTCGAGGTGATCTTCATTTTTTTTCCTAACAAAAATTCTCTAATTCGCATAATTTGGCAGATATTAGGGGGGAAACTCATTTTTGGGACATTGGAGGGCCATTTTCGGCGCATTCCCACGTCGCGTCGGAGTTGTGATAAACTTTTTCTCGCTCGAAAGCATCCGCGAAGACCTAAGAATTACGCTACAAATGAAAACTGAACAGATTTATATGCAGCTTTGGGTACTTTTAGGTCTTCAGTTACTGGACTAATAGTTCTGGTGTCTATAATTATTTTGGGTATCAAAATGACCACCGTACATGCTTTTAGTAGATAACGCACGAAACTTATCATAAAAAAATCTTTCTACAATCTGATATGTAGCAATAATCACAGTCTGCCTCGTACTTTTTTCCTTTTTTTCTTAAAAGGGGTTTTGTAGTAAAAAAAAAGTATGATGTCGTTATAGTTCTCCGTTGGACACGTAAACACAATAAAAAAGAAAAAAAGTTTAATATCAGAAAACAGCGCTAGAAATAAAAAAGGGGAAAGGTTTTCAAATAAATATAATCTTTTTTTAAAAATTTTTAAATTTTGCATTTTTCGGGGAAACAGCCCCCCCGATAAATTCGAAAGAGAAAATTTTATATTTATTTTTTTTTTGTAATTTTCGATTTGACTTATATTACATGTTATTTTACTTCTTGTTTCCAAAGACAATATGTGATATTACTTTGTTACCGTGCCAAGTTTTTTTTTTATACTGTGCAAAAAAAAATTGTTTTTTTATATTTTTTCGGGTTGTAACGCAAAATCCCCAACTAAATAATTTGTTGCCAAATAGTTAATTTTTAAATTATGCCCTGTTACCAAGAGTTTTCATTCCCCCATTCTTTGTCAACTTATTCCATCGCTATTTTTAACCATCTTTTTTGCTATATATATATATATATATATATATATATATATATATATATATATATATATATATATATATATATATATATATTATTTTATATATCTTTTATATATATATATATATATATATATATATATATATATATATATATATATATATATATATAATATATATATATATATATATATATATATATATATATATATATATATATATATATATATATATATATATATATATATATATATATATATATATATATATATATATATATATATATATATATATACACGTTCGGCGTTTTAAAAATTTTGGGAAATGATTTTTGCGCAATGTGTAAGAAGGAGACGGAGTAAAGCGAGAACAAATTTCGCTCCACCCTGGGCGGTTATTTTTGTCGTTGCGTTTATCAGTCCGGTCAAAGTTCGGTTGAAATTTCCCCGCATACCTAAGTACGTGTTAGTCGATCTTTTAAAAATTTATTTCCACCTTTGGTACGAAGACGGATACAGTAAAAAAATAAAAATAGTCTTCACTGTTGAACAAAAAAATTAATATCATTAAATGGTATTTTTTTTTTATTTTTCTATTATGGGCACGTTAAAAAACAACATACATTTTTATCTATCGTGAGGGGAAAAATTTCCCCAAACTTGATTCGAGGCTGACCTATGGCTCCAAGCGCTTGCCAAACATCACTGCCAGCTGCCAGCAGTGCGAGGTACGGGGGAACGGCGTCGCTATCGGTGGGAGGTTACCGATGCAGTCGTTTCGTCTACCCCTATCTATTAGTGTTTTTAAAACATTAAAATTCAATCCGTAAGATTCAACTGAAACGTGTTTTATATATATATATATATATATATATATATATATATATATATATATATATATATATATATATATATATATATATATATATATATATATATATATATATATATATATATATATATATATATATATATATATATATATATATATATATACATATTTGTAGGTTTTTTCCATATTATCTTTTGAAATTATCAGTAAAAAAAATTTTCGCAATAAAAATGGAAAATGTAGGCAACTTAACTTTTTTTTAAAGGAACACCCTGTATATCATGCGCTACGATAGAAGATTTTTTTTTTGATTTAAATATATATATATATATATATATATATATATATATATATATATATATATATATATATATATATATATATATATACATTGATAATATTTGGATAAATCATTTTTAAGATATTTAAGTTTAAAATATAAATAAATTGAAAAAAATCATATTAGTATCAAAAAAGCTAAAAAACAATAAAATTGTTTTAATAAATTTGATTTATTGACGTTTTAAAAAGTTGAAAAATTTTTTATTTCAACTATTAAAAGTATTTGTATTGCTTTTTGTCGATTTTGGGGCCTTCAGAAGAACAAAAAAATTTATTGGGCGTCTTTTTTATAGTAGCAAAAATAATGTGACGACAGTGCAAAGGAAATATTACTTATTATATTCTTAACAACGGGTACCCTCTATAGATACTAGCAAAAAATCGCTATTATTCGTCTTTTTTATAGTAGCAAAAATAATGTGACGACAGTGCAAAGAAAATATTACTTATTATATCCTTAACAACGGGTACCATCTATAGATACTAAATACATAGTAAGAAAGTTTATTGAACGAAAAAGCTTTAAAATAAAGAAAAGGACTGCAGCACGAAATGATAACAAAGTTTTGGATATCCTCGTTTTATCAGAATAATTATTATACTTTTTCTATTGGACTAGCACTAACTACTTTTAATAATTTTAGAAAATCCTGAAATATCAATCTCGAATGCGGCATCTGAACTTAATAAAACATATTATAAAATTTATTTAACCTTAAAATTTTACAAATTTTATCCTTATAAATTTATGTCCGTTCAGAATATTTTTTAACAAAACATGCAGGACCGACCCGGATGAATTTTGGGAAAAGGTTTATGCAGCAGGATCCAAAGTTTTTAAATAAAATTCTATTCACCGACAAGTCTTCCTTCACTTTAGCAGGAATGTTTAATAACAAAAATAAACATTCCATGGCTTTCTTGATACTAATATGAAACTTTTTTGTAATTTATTAATAAATTAAACCAAAATATTTCCAAAAAAAGGGTTTATCCAAATATCATCATTGTATATACATTTGAAATAAAAGAAAGATCTTTCGTTGTAGCGAAAAAAAAAGGGTGTTTATTTAAAAAAATTTAAGTTGCCTATATTTTTTCATTTTTTATTGCAATTTTTTTTACTGATAATTTCAAAAAAAAATATGGAAATAACCTTTTAATTTTCATATAAAATATTTTTTTCTGTCTTCAAAAATAAAGGCCTCAGAAGCCACGTAAATATAATCAAAGACCCTGTACATAATAATAATGAGGTAGACTTTATTTGGGCATAGATGCTCCTTGATAAAGAGAAAATGAATGATCCGGGTAGGTATAACTACTAAGATTGGTTGCCTTAAGAGTACTAAAGTTGTTGTTGTAAG
>JAHBCN010023797.1:0-12386 GCA_019359885.1 Listronotus oregonensis | reverse complement strand
TAAAAAAAAAATTTTAAAAAATTTCTATTTTTTTTAGGCATATTGTGTACAGGGAAATGTTTGTTGTTTTAAAACGTCGTGTATACAGTGTGTTGGGTGTTTTAATATTGGGATATTTAAATCATAAGAATCTATTGATTAAAATAGATTTGACTAATATCTTTTGTTATAATTTTATAAAAATTATTTTAAAATATTTAAAATACCCGGGTTTTTATAGCGTTAGTACCAAAAAAATTAGAATAAATTTTTGTTGGTGACAACCTGTTTACAGAACTTTTACTGTTTTATTGCCGAACATATACCACCAAACAATTTAATTCGTAATGTCTGACTTTACACCCAAGAACTATTGACATTGTTTTACATGTTTTTAAGTTATAAATTTTGTTAAAAACTTTTACGCTTTTTTCAGCTAAACTAATCAATTTTAATTAGAACTAGACTAGCATAAATTAACATATTTTTATATAATCAAAAATAAGGCAGATGCTATACTTACCAATTCATAAGTAGTTAAAGTACTTAAAGTTATGACAAAAAAGGTACTTTTTTAATATACAGGAATATTTGACTTAAATAAATTTTTTAAAGCAAAAATGATTAAAAATTAATATATATATATATATATATATATATATATATATATATATATATATATATATATATATATATATATATATATATATATATATTATATATATATATATATATATATATATATATATATATATATATATATATATATATATATATATATATATATATATATATATATATATATATATATATATATATATATATAATATATATATATATATATATATATATATATATATATATTAGTCATAGTCAAAGGTCGATATGCAGTCTCTTCGCGGAATGACTGGTTTATCCTAGGTTTGACCAAGGCCTTTGGGCTAACCCCGAAATAAATTCCAATTTCGGCCTTTAACTAAAGTATTTTTAGTCAAACCTAAAAGTTCCTAACTTTTCAGTCAAGCGTCGACTGTACTTGTAACACGTTGAAATAAGTTTATACTTGCAGTTAGTTGTGGTTGATTGTAAATGTAAGAGATCTGACATATTGTGCAATTCTAAATGTCATAATGCCTCGCCATGTCGGAATAAAGACTAATTTTTTTATTTAACTATGACAATATAACAACAATAGACATTAAAATAAAAAAATCGTTTTACTACATCTAATTTAACAAACTGAGACTTTCTAATGCGTAATTGAAGTTTGACTGGTCAAACCCCGATTTCATTAAATTGAGTTTTGAGATTTGCCTGACAAAATTAGTTTCTCTTAGGTTTGACGAAAATTATTTAGTCAGAGGCCAAAAAACTTAATGTGTTTGGGCTTTGATTAAGACTTTAAGTCAGACTTGAGGATTGACTAGTCAAACCTAGGAACGCCGGAGCTTCGAGGATTGACTATAACATATATAATAATTTTTTTCTTTTTAAAATGTAGTTTTAGTTTAGTTTTAAAAACACATTAATTTTTGATTTAAAAAAATCACCTGTATACACACTAAAAATGAAAGTAATAAAACAAAATTTGCAGATGCTAAAAATTGAGATTTTGTAAGTAATATATTTTTATTTGGCAGCAACTTTTAGAGTTGATTTTTTAAATAAAGTGTGAACTATTTGGGACAATGATCAGCTTCATTTTTCTATACTATGTCCACTTAATTTTTAGGTGCCAACTATCTGCTCACACCAAACAGTTGAACATTGGAGTCAAAAACCAAGAAAAATGAAAAATAAACGCACCGCGCCATTATTTAGAGATATAGACTAAGTACCGTTTTAATGTCTGCACTAGAAATACTACCTTTTTCCTTTTGATGCCTCGTCAAACGTATAAATATCTTTATTAGAAAAATTTTAACAGCTTAATGTTTTAGGGCATAAAAATAATATTTTTTGATGGTTTTAAAACGAACAAGCAAAAACGAGAGCTTCTAAAAATTAAATATGTATGAAAATCATTCTTTGGGGCTTTGTAAAGATTTCCATAAAGTTAGAACAAAATCTAAAATGCTTTGCCAATTAGACGATTTCATATGGGATAGTTGAATTAATACTTAGGCTCTTAAATACGTATATTCTGAAAGTAATATAAAATATCTTCTTATCAGAAAGTTTTTTTAACCATCAGTTAAACTATGGGCTTGTTAAAATATTATCACACAAATTACCACAGGCTATAAACTATTTTGTGGTAAAATATGTGTATTTAATTTTATTCAAAGTTTTTATATAGAGTTTAAAATTATTAATGTTGTATTGATAAAATGAAAGTTAAATATGTCATATACTTTATATAATATTACTGAAGTAGCATTATAATTATGTTTATTAATATGAATATTACTTTAATTTAATAGTGTTTTATTATATCTATATCATAAAACATTTTAGTTGAATCCATAATCAGTTAATTTTATTTTAATATTATGCAGGTACGTATATTAACTAATATTAGTTTAGCCGTAGAAAATTTAACTACCGGAAAATACTATTATACTTTTATAGCAAGCTTCTCATAACAACAAAATACAGAAGGCGTATGGTGTGTTTTATTTATCCTTAGCTTTAAATTAAATTAAATCAAGCAAAATGGACCAAAGCTGTAATTTTTTTTGCCTTGCAAACGAGTGCTTTAGCCACTGTAAAATTTAAAGTACTAAAAATATACCGGGTGTTTCTCAAAGGTGGTTTCCCCTATAACTTTTTTATTTTTTAAGATGGGAAAATGAAATTTGGCATGTCGATATATGACCTAAAAATGCATTCAATGACGTATTCAATTGTTTCTGACGATTTCCGGTTTCACCGGAAATGATACTTTTGAATTTAAATGAACACCATATGTCATTTTTGACATTTTTCGTAAAAATATTAATTTTTTAATTCATTTAAGTGACTTGTTAAACAACCAATTTTAAGTCAGGAGTGAAAAATACTTTTAAATATCTGAGAGTTTATTCTTTTCCAGAAAGGTAAGATCCAAATTATTTCTAGACATATTTAATTGTTTCAATGGCATTTGCTCTTGGATTTGAAAGAGCATTTCTTCTAATAATTTGATACCCCAGACTGAATTTTAAGTTAAATCAACAATAAAAAAGCAAATAAATAGGCATAGTAGTTGTTGCTTATAAAATTATTAAAACATCCGGGCCGTGGCATTTTATTAAAAGAGTCATATGCACTTCGGCAATTTTGTCAGGTATGCTTGGAAATAAACAAAAACGTTGATGTTAAATTATGATGTTACATAGTTTAAGAATTAAGCCAGTTAGTTATTTAAAGTTATTGCTGTGTTTATTAATAAGGCATTTTGATTTAAATACCCAAAAATATAATATAATAATTATTATTCTTATAAGCAACAACTACTATGCCTATATTTTAGCTCTCTTAGTGTTGATTTAACTACAAATATCAAGTGTGGGGTATCAAATTATTACAAAAATGCTCTTTCGAATATGCCAACGAGCCACCATCGTTACATTTGAAAAAATTAGTTAGGTCTAGAAATAAAATTAAAACTATTTTTCCCGCCTCCTGAAAATTGGTTGTTTTAACGAAGTCAGGGCACTCTAGATTGGATTTTAAAAAATTAAATATTTTTAAAGGAAAATGTCAAAAGTTGATATATGGGGTGTCAATGTATTTAGAATGTCATTTTCTATCGAATAGGTAAAAAAATACAGGGTGTTCCATTTAAAATTCAAAATTTGAGGTCATTTCCGGTAAAACCGGAAATCGTCAGAAACAATTGAAGACGTCTTTCAATGCATTTTTAGGTCATATATTGACAAACCAAATTTCATTTTCCATCTTAAAAAATAAAAAAATTATAGGGGGGAACCACCTTTGCGAAACACCCGGTATACTAGCACATTTGAGCAAAATAAAATAGTTAATATATTATTATTAATTAATTATAACAATTTTTTTTAATTAAAATATTTACAAAATCATTTTTATACAGGGTGTCCAACTCTATTTATACACTAAACTTAAAATAGAAAATGTGTGCTTGGTAACAATAATCTTACTATCAGAATTGGTAAATGTAC
This sequence comes from Listronotus oregonensis, assembly GCA_019359885.1. Taxonomy (NCBI): domain Eukaryota; kingdom Metazoa; phylum Arthropoda; class Insecta; order Coleoptera; family Curculionidae; genus Listronotus; species Listronotus oregonensis. The sequence continues at coordinate 8,283 of JAHBCN010023797.1, read as the reverse complement.
AGGGTATTTTAAAATTGTTTTTATTTTTTAATCGTGTTTAATTGTTACATGGGCAGATTAGATAATATTATAATAATAGGTCGTTATATTAAAAACCAGCAATATTTGATGTATAGTGTATTTTAAATTTTTAATGTAGAATTAAATAAAGAATTAAAATTTTGCAAAATATACTGAACATTTATTTTAAAAAACCATATTAATCATATGAAAACTTAGTTTTCAACAAACTGACAATTTTATCATTATTATTAATAAAATTAGGTATGTAACCAAACACAAAATCTTTCATGATCATTTTATTGTAATAATTAATTAATACATGGGTATAGATATTTAGTGTATAAATAGAGTAATGACATCCTGTATAGTTATATTTAAAAAAAATAAAACCAATTTAACTTTTTTGCCACTTTACATTTCGGTTTTAAAACTTATAGTGTCCCATATCTTTTAATTTTACAATTATGAAGCTTAACTAATTATATCGTAAAGGAAAATGAAAATAACACTGTAATAGTAAAATATATTTATTTTTCTGGTTTTTATTTGGATAAAAAAAATATTTTTAAATATTTTTTTTTGTCTTTTACCTGCATAACCATATTATCTTAAGTTTTCATGAAACTTCTAATCAAAACCAGTATTTTATTTATCCCAGAAATAAGCTTAGGTACGTTTAAAAAAATAAAATAAATATATTTTATTTAGAACTGTTTAGTTTTAACTTTTTTTACACATACACACACAAGCACATACGTACACACACACAAACAAATATTTTTCCAGTATTTGAGGTACGTTATGAGACTAACCAGAACTAGTAATTTTATGAATCTATAACACTACGGGTTTTGTAATAATAAAAAACAGCAACAAATATATTATAATGTATTAGTTTTTGATAGAAATGTCTACTACTAATAGAACACATTTTTACATTTCCCTAACACAAACTCTGCAGCTAATAATAATTATAGTTAAGGTTTAACTATAATGAATTGGGCTGTTGACACCCATTTTTTCATTGCATTATTTTTTTTACCTTTTTTTTATCATACCATGTCAAAAACTGGTTGTATATTTTCTCATAGTTTGTCTGAATGGAGATTTTGAAATCGCTCATTGTAATTTTTGAAAAGATTTTTCTGTGCACAAAGTATTCGTGTTTACTTGTTAGGACAAATAAGACTTTTTAGAAAAAAACAAATGCCTACTTAATAAACAACGTTTGTAACCACGGTCTGGAGCACGTAATAATTCCCCACAGCTAGAATTAAAAAGTGACAAATGTCGTAGTTAAAAGTTTTAATGGTACTACCATTTAATAAACAAAAATTTAAACAGTATTTTTTAATTTTTCGGTTGTAGATAAAACGTACATCACACCAGACTACAATGTGATAATCTTTCACATTTGTTTTTGTAATCATATTTATAATTTAATTAATTAAACCCAATATTAAGGTACTAAAATAAAACATAAACAGGAAATTTTAGAGATAAATTAATGAAAAGAAAATATCTAGTTTAATTTAAAGTTAGCAAGTAATGGAATTAAAAATTAAATTATATTGGTTCTCTTAAATAAAGATTACAATTTTGTAGACTAATTTTATCTTGTTACTCTAAATTTAAATATTTATGTTTAGTTAAACAAAAACAGGTTATATTTTCTTTCCATTTGCATATATTTTATTATGGGGTAGTGTAATTAGTGGACTGTATTCATTTTTTATTTAGGTGTTTCTACCAATATATACTTAAAAGAGAAATAGCAAATTCGAAAAAAGCAAAAACTTGCCAGATTCCAAATTGTAGGTGAATTCAGTCGATAAAAGGCACCTGTGTCCCAACCACTGACAAATTAATGGGATTTTATACGTCCTGGTAAAATCATTGGAAAGTTAACGAGAACGATAACGAAAGGTTTCTCTTAGCACGATATGTTTTGCAGAAAGAGTTCGAAAAGGTACGCGTTAAGGCACATGTTCAGCATACTAGTCCGGTCAAATTAGACCAAAAAATAAGAGAAAAGGTACATAAATTTACATCAAGCTAAAAGTAAGTAAAATTGTTTAAAACATAAATAAAAATACCATTTTTAAATTCTCCATCGTGCCGGTTCGTGGAAAAAAATTGACTCGAGGTCAAAAGTAAAAAAGGGTTTCTAGCGATTTTCTTTAAAACGGTAAGTTTTATCGTAAAATTACCTTATACAAAAATTGTAGACCATAAAATTATCTATGAAAAAGGTATCAATTTTTGTACTAAAAGCCACCGTTCCTGAGATATAACGATTTAAAATGTTGAAGGGGGATTGTATGCACACGTTTCCATGCCACCTCTGAGGTAGTGTAATTTTTTTAACGTGGTTTTACCAGTAGGCCTATTTTACAGGTCTGTTGTGATCCTGTTTATTTAAAAACTATTACATAATAACATATATTTGCAAGGGTTTGAATTGATAAAAGCAGTGGAATTTAAAAATCAGTAGAAAAATTTATTCGTACGATTTGTAATCTTCAATTACTTCTTCTTGTTGTTCTTCTTCTTGACCTTCTTTTTCTTTTTTTCTTCTTTTTATTTTTCTTGATCTTCTTCTTTTTTCTACTTCTTCTTCTTCTTCTTCTTCTTCTTCTCTTCTTCTTCTTCTTCTTGATCTCCTTCTTCTTCTTCATCCTGGATGTAAGTGAATCGCGTCAATAGCGATGTATCGCATGTCTGTTCGTCAGTATCAAACGAATCCACTGCTGTTGGTGATTCAACAGTAGAACACGACCGGTCCTGACAATTCGTGCATGCCAAAGAATAAAACAATCCAACTTTTTTGCAACCACATTAAGCACTGCATTTCTGTTTACAGTTGCAAAAAATTGTGTTTAGCAGTTTTCCCGCAATTGAACAGAAAGGCAGATGTTGTCTCATGGTTACACTAGTGTATAAACGAAGGGACTAGGTTTTATTTTACCTGACATTTTCATAGTTATACTTATGTTTATTTTATATTTTAAATGTAAGCTTTAATCACCAATGGAAAAATATTTTTACTTATATAACTGATATAGAGATGTATATACGTGACGTACTTATGCATACAATGACGCTTACAACTTTTTGAATCGTTATATCTCAGGGATAATTTTATGACCTACAATTTTTGTACTAAGTAATTATACCATAAAACTTACCGTTTTAAAAAAAATCGTGAAAAACCCATTTTTTTTACCTTTGAGGCCGAGTCAATTTTTTTCCACGTATCGGAACGATGGGGAATGTTAAAATGTTATTTTTGATTATGTTTTAAAACAATTTACTCAGCTTTAGCTTGATGTAAATTTATGTACCTTTGAGTGTCTAGATTGACCGGAGTATACAGCGTTTTTTCTAACACACACAAAATTCAAACTTATCCGCGAATATCTCTTGCATAAACAGTTTATAAGTCAGGGAAGCTAAAATAAATACATTTATTTTAATTTACTTAAAACAAGACCTTTAGAACAAAAAAATGCATTTAAATTACCTTGATACTGTGGACTAGGACAATAAAATAAGAATTACATTTCTTGACTCGTTTATTTCGATGGTCCGTACATTTTAATCTTAAAATCTTTAGTAATATTTTCCTGTGCTTTTATTGCGTTGGCTACTTAAACAGAAATATTTCCGTTTACCTAAAGCTAGTTCGAATAAACGGTGCCATTTATGTTAATTCGCAATTAAATACAATGTTTTTCGAAAAAACAGGCGCTGTTTGTTGCTCGCATGCATAAAACGAGAACAGGCAATTCTGCTTGCATTGAATGGCCCCGACAAATTGAATCCGCGAGAGCGTAACGACACTCTGAGAGCTACATTTGTTCTTTCCGATGAATGGAGTTAATTAATTAGCTAGTCTACTCTGCTTCGCTTCGAGCAGTTCGGTTTAGATCCATAGGCGTACAAAGAAAATTGCATAGCGGCTCAAAGACAAAAAAATAGGCTACTAGTAGAGTGTACAGAGCAAAATAAAAGCTATCTTGGTAAATAAAATTTAACAACAAACCACCGGCCTAATTTTTAATAAAAACAGGTGCACAGAGCCTAAAAAGCCAAAATTTGTGAAAAAGTTAGCTTTTTTCTGTTTCTTCCAGGGGTGATAAGTTTTAATAGGACTTTTGTAAAAAATTAAAAAACAACTTTTTAAAAAATTTATAACTTGGAGCCCCTTAAAGCTGGAAAACTAATCTTCAAGTAATGATTATTTACAACAGAATTGCAGTTTAATTATTTTGCACTGATATTTTGGACGATTCAGCGTATTAACTGTAATTGTACGATCATTAGGCCTCATATTTTATTTCATCACTTAAATATTTTTAATTCTTATATAAATTTGGCGAAAAGTATAAAAAACGGCTTCGAACATTATGCATCACGCGCTGTTTCAATCTTGGGGCAGAGTGGGCTAGGGGGTCAAAGCAGGCTAGGGGAAATGTCCCGCTAGGCGTATATTTTTGATTGCTTTGAATCCTTGTTACCGAATTAAAGCCGTTTTTTACAGTTTTTGCCAAATGTATATAAAAATTGAAAATATAAAAGTTGTTAAATAAAATATGCATAAATAACACATGTCCACAAAAAAAGTGCTGTGCTGGGTGTCGGATTAAGATTTTCTGGCGTATTTTTTTTTCGCTAAACACAAATCTGAAGTTAAAATTGGGGTTTAAATATCAAAAAATTCAGAAAAACAAAAAATCCGACACGGTACATTTACCGGCAAAAACCTGCTACCACGGAATGTTTAAACTACGACTATATAAACTATAAGAGATACAAGAAATTTCATGAGACAAAAAAGACGGCCTTATAAATTGTCTATATAAAAAGTTTTATGAACATTTTTTATATAAAAAATAATAAAGTTGGTATAAACGGAAATGTAATTTGGATTAAAAAAAATTCAGTCCAAAATAGGAAAAAAACATTTTTTTTTATTAATGTGATTTTTGTTTTTTTTTTTTTATTATGAATCATTTATTTTATTACAAATTACTTAAAATTTTTAGAAAAATTAAAAAAAAAGATTATTTTAATTAATTAAACGATTTAGAGTAACGAAAAAAAAACATATATAAATACAGTATGTCTTAAAACGACAACATTTTTTTTTATTTTTATAAAATATTTAAATTATAAGCATTTTTTTCCTTTTTTTTATAATTTAACCTTTTATCTTACTTTTGACAGTTTATATTATATTTTTTATATTTTCCGCCAGAATAAGTGTCTAACCGTTCTTTAAAGTTCGACTTGCATTAATAACCTAAAAACTTATTGCAAATACCTTAATAACAGAAAACAAACAATCGGTTTAAACCTTTTTTGGCCACACTATACCTATTAAGGTTGCAATATAAAAATTTAGTTTATAAAAAATTGATTTGAAAAAGTAATAATTAAAAATTGAATTTTAGTATTTTCGTATTTAAGTGATTAATAAAACCTCCACATATTAAATTTTAAGATATTAACATCCTATGGACTTCGCTAGATATGTCTTTATTAATTTTTATTTGTGTTTTATTTTTGTTTAATTTGTTTATCACAGTATTAAGGTTGAAAAATCAAAAAACTTATTACAAAATACAAAAAAAAACATTCCCGAACAAGCCACGTATTCTAATTATGGAAGCGTTTAAATTTTAGCTTTGAGCAAGTATGATCAATTTTTAATATAAATAAACATACAAAAAAAAGAATACAATTATATCGAACAATATTGTGACAAAAAGAAGTCTAATGATTAGACAGTTGTTTAACTAAATTATTTATTACATTTTAAAGTAAGCTATTCTAAAGTTATAGGAATGCAAAAACTGTCTCCGCCTATGTACAAAAATATTTTACGTTCTTTAGTGTATTTATACAGCAAGTAAATTTAGGAGTAAAAGTAAATCAAGTCGTTTAATATGTATTTCTATATGAAACGCGCAGAATTTATATTAGTTATTAAAATTGGATATAAAAAGTATTTTTAAATAACCAAAAAAAAAATAGGATTTACGGAAAACGCCTCTTTTATAATAAAATAACATTACCAACATATAAGCAATAGCCACAAATTTTGCAGTATTCTTTGGCCTTTAAATATAATACATTTTAAGGTTAGTCAAGCGCTAAAACAAATAATATTTGCGTAAAGATCACAAACAATGGAATAACTTAAATAATGTGTCACACCTATGTGTCGTACAGTTTTTTAATTGAATACGGCTCCATCATTATCCTTAAAATAAAAAGAAAACTAAACAGAAATATCCGTTAATTTTAAAGAGATCTTTTTTATTACTAACAAAAAGCAATACATTGTCATTTTTTTAATAATAAAGATTACAGGTGACCCAGATATATGTAATTTTAAATTTGTGTTTTTAAGTAGTTATTTTAATGTACTATTTTCCAGACGCACTCTGTTCTGAATACCGGAATAAATTCAATTTGGCAAATTTATCCAATTTCATGGAAATACAACTGCTGTTAAACAGTTCTAGTAGTAAATAAACGGAGTGTATTGGAAAGCCAAATATTAGGAAATAGTAACACATATTTGTGAACCTAACATTGCTTTGCAATGATAATAAGTTAGATTTATCAATCAGTATCAATATTAATGGAATAAAGTATCCGCTAATATAAAGTACAAATTTAATTAGCAGTTTTAATGGTTTATTTTAATGAGTTATATTTAAAAATAGTTTATTGCCATAATATTTATTTTTGTATCTGTTTATTCTCATCTATTGTTAAGATTTACTACCGTTTTTTTTCTTGTTTTTTTTTCTGTTATATAACTTATGGTTTGATCTTCTTAAAAATACTTTTTTTTAATATTTTGATTTTAGAATAAGCTAATTTAGTTTTTTTTATGCCTCAAAAATAAATGCATATTTTCAGAATTTAGGTAGTTAATTTTACTTAATTTCTTATAACATAAAATATCTAAAGGTAGTTTTTTCTCCGTGTTGACATTACTGGGATCTAGGTGCCGTAAAGTTCACTAAATTACAAATTTTAAAATTTGTTTTTAAACATTTTTATATTAACTTTAAAACAACTTTAAATGTAAGAGTCTAATGTTCTAAAGTATAAGAAATTGCATGTGCTTTGGTTATTGTAATGTGCCACTGTCTAGCTTAAACTGTCATAGTACTTAAGCTAGCAAAACCACACCCAAATTTTGTATTCTATTTGGTACACTACTTCTAGGTTTGCTTTAGTCTATTTTATTGCCTTATTTTAACTTTTTTTGCTCTTTGTTTTCTCAGAAAAATTCGTGGTTCTGCTGCTTAAGATATAGTTAGCAGAACCACACCAAAATCTTGGTTAAACATATTATTACTGTTTTAAAATGATGAATGTTATTGCTATTTTTAGGCTTTTAATTGGCAAACATTTTATCGGAAATTAAAAACATTAGAAAAACATATAATCAAAAGAGAATCATGTACCATTGGATTGTGCAATATTTTATTAAAAATTATTTTTAGTATAACTAGAAATATTTTTAAAACTTTTTTATAGCATTATTATGGGCGCCCCAAATGTTTAGTTACTGTTGGTCTCCTTATTCAGTAAATATTTGTTTTTTTTTCTTTGTGGTTCTGCTAGTTTAAGGTTAAGCCAGCAGAACCACATTAATATCTTCGAAAAACAAAACATTTGTCTAAAAAATGAATGCCATATCTTAAGGCTCTTTCTAAGCTATGCAACTATCATATTTTAATTTTTTTTTTGCTTTTTGTATTTTTACGAAAATAATAGTTAACCATACAACACCATTTATTTATTACTGTATTGCTTGTTATAAAATACCGAAAAAGTTTTTTTTAAGTGAAAAATGGTTATTAAAGGCATCCAACTTATAATTATCATACCCCTGCATACTATTTTTAACCACATATTTTTTAAAAATCATATGACTTTAGCTCTAGCTATTTAGTACAGTTTAACTTTGACCAATGAACCAAATCAAAATCGCAAAATATAGACGTTAAAGTACTCGTTATGCAAATCAACATTAGAAGTCATTATTTGATTAAATCGTTTTAACTGATTTATTTACTGGTAATACAGATATATGTAGGTCTTTTAATACATTATTTAGCAAAAAAGTAATTCATATTTATTTAAATAATTAAATTAATTTAATTTAATATAAAATTAAAATCACTTATTTACTGCAAGATTATCAGCATAATCGTTTTTAAATTGACATAACTTGTGAGCTCTCAATAATAA
>JAHBCN010023796.1:0-12326 GCA_019359885.1 Listronotus oregonensis | reverse complement strand
AATTTTTTAATGCAAAGATAAACAATTTAACCTATGATGAAAATATTTTTAACATCACGTTTCGAAATATTTTTTTTTTATTGGTATCCTATGTTGCTTTTTTAAAAGTACGCCTAAGCGTGTTTAAATCCAACTTTCAAACACGGGGTTTTTTAAAGTTACCATGGTATACTAATAAAAAACAAAAAAATGTAAATCTATATAATTTAACCTTTCCCTTGAATTTTAACATTCAGGCTTTTAAAAAAAAAAATTATTAATTGACATAAATATTTAACAACGTTAAATAAAATATTACTATAACAAATGTTTTAAAAGCAAAAAAAAAATAGGTCCAGACTGATGTAAACACCTCTATTTCAAGAACTTCGGCTTCCGTCACTAAAAAAATACGTTTTTTAAAAGACCTTAATATCTGCTTATATTTTAATATATTTTGATATTTTGATGTGTAAAAAATATGAACATCGCCCAAAAATGTCTTTTATTACACAGGTCGACATTTGATCTACAGGGGAACCCCAAAGCAGTTAGGTCCTGGGGTTTGGGCGCTGATCACAATATATTGGTTAACCTCCATCCGTCGATTAAAGATCATTAAATGTTAAATGAAGAAAAAACCATTAAAAAATTAAAAAAATTAAAAATTTTTATTTTAAAACCATCCTATTTTTTTAAATGTCAACATGTCCCAAAAATTAAAAAATTTTGGGACAATTTATCTTTCCCTTCTTGTTTATTATATCAGGAACCCTTTAAAAATTTTGAAAATTGGGAAAAAAATTTTACGTTTTAAAATTTAAACAAAAAATACCCATAAAAAATATTTTTTTTCTGGCTTTAAAATTTTACCCCCCTTTTCAAGTGTCCTCAAAAAAGTTTTGTTATTTAAAAAAATAATAAACAAAGTTAAATTTTAAGATTCATTTTTTTGGAAAGATAAAATAGTTTATTTTGCTTTAACAGAAATTTTTTTTAAATTTTTTTTAACCAATTTAAAATTTATAAATTTATCTTTTTTATCCGGAAATAGGGTTTATCTATTAAATCAAATGTTCGTATGTGTTAACAAGAACACGGTAACTTTTTTTATGGGTTAATTTTCCCGGTTTGTTTGGTGTTCAATTTTGCATTTGTATATCTGAAATTTTTCCTTTTTTAATAAGTTTAATTTGGAAAAGGGTTAAAAAAAATAAGAAATGGCGTAAAATTTACTTTTTGTTGGTCTTTTAAAAAAGACCCCCTTTTTTAAAAGGGAAACATGTTCTAACGACTGGAAGTTTTTTAAAAACATACGAAACACAAAACCCGAATTAAAAACCCATAATAAAAACAAAAAAAAAATAAGACGAAAGGATTTGTCAACCCCCTAATCAGGTAGGAAAAAAGTCCCCTTTAAATAAAAACGGCCAACTGAAGTGAAATTTTTTAAAGGGAAACCTTTTTGTGGGTATTAAATGAATTGAAAGTCAGATTTGGGCCATGCGCATATTAAAATTTTTAAAAGGGTTTAAATTTTTGGGGGTCTCGCCTTAATAAAAAATTTTTTTTCAGTTTTTTTTGTGGTCTTAAGCAAAAATCCTTATTTTATTCTTTTAAAACCCCTTGCAAATTTTGAACAAAAAACTACATCCGTCAGAAGAACAAAAACTGAAACTGGCTTTTAAAAAACTAAGGCGCATAGAACATTAAAAATTAATAAATATTTTTCCTATTTTTTAGTATAACCCCAAATTTTCATCCTGGTGATGAAAAAAATTGATGTATCAAGTTAAAAAAAAAAAAACAGATAAAAATCTGGACTACAATAATTTTTCAAATAATAATGTCCTTAAAAAAAAAAAATTTCTTTTAAAAAAATGGCCCCCTTAAATACTCTTAAAAAGATTTTTTAAATTAACTTTTTTTTGTTGGAGGGGAAACTTGGATACAAGGGAAAACCCAACCCCCGGATCAAATCCCCCGGATTTTTTTCTTTTTTTCCTCCAACGATCAAAATTTTGGGTTTTTAAAAAAAACCCTTTTATATCGGGTTTTAAAAAACCTTCAAAAAAAATAAAAAAGCTTTTAAAAAACAAGGTAGCCAACATTTTCATAATTTCTTTGTTTTTTTTAATCTAAATCTTTTTTCTCTTAAATTTTTGTACGTTTTTTTTTTACCTACCCATTCATTCAAAAAACTTTTTTTCTGTTTTTTTTTTAATTAAAAAATATTGTGTTATTCTAAATTCCATTATCTTGTTTCCCCCGTATCTTTAAAGGGGGAAAAATTATAAAATTTTTGATTTTACTTTTAAAGTTTAACCCCAAAAAAACAACTTTTTTTTAAAAAACCTGTTTAAATTTAAAAATTTTTTTAAAAAGTGACAGTTTCCCCAATCTAGTTTTTAAAAAATTTCCCCTTTTTAATTTTTTTAAATAAGCCCAAAAATTGCCCCCTGAAATTTTGGCCAATTTTGATTTTTTTAAAACTTTTTTTTTTTTTTTCGGATTCTTTGATTTTGTTACTTTTTAATTTTTTAATTGTTTTTTTTTAAATAATTTTTAAAATTTGATTGGCATATTTTAAGTAAAAAAATTTTGGCGTTTTTCCCCTGGGGGAAAAAAGGTGGATAATTTTTTTAAAGATACCGTTTTTTGTAATCTTTAATATATTCTTAACTTTTTTGTTTTTTTTTTTTTTTTTTTTTTTTTTTTTTTTTTTTTTTTTTTTTTTTTTTTTTTTTTTTTTTTTTTTTTTTTTTTTTAAAAAAAAAAAAAAAAAAAAAAAAAAAAAAAAAAAAAAAAAAAAAAAAAAAAAAAAAAAAAAAAAAACCCAAAAATTTAAATTTAATCCCTCAGTTCAATTTTAAATAAAAGTATAAAAGCCATTTTATTAGAAATTTTTTAAAACAAAGGAAGAAAACTTTTGGAGGATTTTTTAATGTAGGGTGGGGGGTAAGGCCATTTTTAAAAAAAAATTTCGGCTTTTGTATAAAAAAATTTTCTAACCCATGATTTAAATTGTTTGAAGGGGGAGAAACTTTTTTTTTAAATTGTTAGAAACCCGGCCCCAAAAACCCCTTTATTTTATACGTTTTACTTTTTGGTGAATTTTGTTGCAAAAGGGTTTTTACAATTTTTCCTTGGAATGGCCCAGCTTCTGAAATTTTTACATCTTTTTTTTTTCCCAAAATCATTTGCAAATTTTTTCCCCCAACATGATAACTAAAAAATGATCATCCGGTGGTCATTTTCCCCCTTTAGGTTCCCCCAAAAAAAGTCTGTCTTAAATCCTTTTCATCATTCGAAGGGGACATAACTTTTTATCGGGCATCCTCTTTAACGCAATTTTACCCCAGTCTGCGAAGGTGCCTATCACCACCAAAAAAATATTGTTACTTTAAACTTCTTTACAAAAAAATTTTCCTTAAAAACGAAAATTTTTTTTTAAAAAAGTTAAACTTTTTAAACAAAGTTTTTTTGCAAAACCGGGGGTTTTTAAACAAATAAATTAAAAAAAAAATGTTTGAAAAAAACAAAAATTCAGGAAAAGTAAAAAAAATTTTTTTTAATTTTCCACAGGGGTTTTTAAAAACGTATAAGATAGTAAAAAAAATTTCTTAAAAAAAATTAAAAAACATAAATTTAAAGTTTTAAACATCAAACTTAAAAATTTCAGGGGGAAATTTTTTCCCCGCAGTTAAGTATTCTTAAATGCAGCCCTAACACAGTTTTTTATAAAACATAGTTAAAATAAAATGTAAACGTACATAAAATCCTGAACATTTTTGTGCTGAATTTATCTTACTTTACTCAGGTGTTAAAAGGAAAATATTGCCTTTTGTAATACGCTTTGATAAACGAGCCGTACATAATCCCATACGCCTGGCGAAGCGCTTCCATTTCAGTGTTAAACTGAAATGCGGTCACCAAATATTTTTCAAGGATGTTTTATCCTTTGAAGTCGAACTATGTATTTAACCAGCATTTATTTAATTGCTTTTAATAGTACAGCATGCAGTCTAATTTAAATAAATTATATTGAAATTATTTATTTAATGTGTGATATTCTAGCTATTAATACAGACGTACGAGAACTAAATGAAACCATATTTGTGGCTTTTCTCGTACTAAAAAATGTAAAATAGTAACATTTTGTATTTTTTTTGTAGAATCTAAAAAAAAATGATTATAAACAAAAATGTACGACGTAAAATCAACTTTTTTTTAATGAAATACCTTATTTTTACAATAAACAGGACTCTTATTTTTCAAGTAATAATACGAAACCTCTTTTATTAAAACGTATCGACAAAAATATGACCGTTTTAAAAACAAACCAATTATCTAAAATTATTAGTTTTTAGTATGAACTGACTTCTGCAAGTAGAAATATAAGAAAGTAATCCAATTAATAGATTATAGAATTCGAAAACAAAAGTGTTTTGTTTAAAATCATTAGTTTTCTAGTACTTACTAATCTGTAGTAAATAAAATTTAAGGAAATAAGTTCTAGAAATTAAGTAATGTACTAAATGGTTAAAATGTACCTTTTTGCTAAAAATAGAAATTGGAAATAAGGCCTAAGAAGGTAATAAATAGACATAAGGATCCATAAAGTCCTTTTCCTAAAATTATTAGATAATTATTTTTACGCCCTCCACTGCGACCGCTCGGTCTATTATGGCTCACACCTTTTTATATTTCTCCCACTAGAATCGGCGTCTAATGAATCAGATACCAGATTGGGAGAGTTTTTACGAGCAAAATATGTGTTCTGATGTGTTCTGATGTGTTCTGATGTCCCTGTCTCCTGGAGAGTATGAAGAGCAGACGATTAGATCCGTCATGCCCTCCTCACCGGCCTAGTGACGTGGGTAGCTACCAGGTCCTTGTTACAGGAACCAGATGTTCTTTCTGAGGCCGCATCTTCGGCCTTACCCTATGAAAACGGTCCTATCCGCTTTCTGTTTTAAGCCAGGGAACCCTTTTCCCTATAAAGGCGGTTTCGTCGGCCTTCTGTTTGGATTCAGGGATCCCTTCTTAAGCACCTGTTTGTTCGGGAAGGATTAGCCCTACCCCGGGAAACAGGCGCCGGTGACTTCAGAGGCACCTTTCGAAACGGATTTACCAGTTTCGGTCGGCGCACCTTTGTCTGCTTGTGTCACTTTTTTCCTATGAAAGCGGTTCTGTCCGCTTTCTCTGCTAGGAAAGTAATATTCCACCACGGCAGAGCCTCGCATTACCGCAGTAAGGCTAGATACTCTAAGAGGTCGCCCTGTATCTCAGAGGCACCGTTGGAGACACCTGTTTAAGGCACAGGATGTCATTCACTCATTAGCACGGTATGCTAACACCTTGAGTTAAGCCTTGTGTTAATCCTAGCTACGGATGCCGTTCCATTCGCTAGCCAAAAGAGTTGCTGATAACCAGCAACTCTAGCGCATGTTCCTACTGGGCCCAACCACGACGACGACGTGTGAACACAGCGGTTGGTAGATAATTATTTATTAATGGTCATTATTAAAAATATATGCCCAAGAAATAAATAAAAATTATTTGGTATACAAAAAATATTTTTTGCCTTTTAAGTGTTGGTGTAATGTAGAATTACTGTTAAAAAATCAAAGATTTTTCCTAGGATTATTAGTTCTTTTAGTACGAGATGACTTGTGCGAGTAAAAATGTAAGAAAGTAATCTACTTAAATTAATAAATAGATTAAATAATTCCAAAATTAAAAGTAGGTATATCCTAAAATTATTAGTTTTTTTGTATTTTCATTTTTCGTAAAAGTTAAAAATAAAAAAAAAAGTCTAAAAAAACTTTAAAATTATGGGTAAAATAATAATATGTTAAAAAAAAGAACAAAATACTTGCATATTATCCATAATAAGGACCTATGTATTTATTTAATTTATGTACATGTTTCCATTGCTCTGGCATCCATCTTCGGCACTGCAAAATAAGAAATTCTTATGTAGAAGCGTGCTTTGTAAGTTTAAATATTGTTGTTGTTACTAGGTTCAAATCACCCAATAATGGTTAAAAAGGGAGTTTTAAAAAGTCTATTTAGTAGAATTAAAATAATTTGTTCTGATCATCTGTCTATTTGAATTTGGTCTACATTCCTGACTTATTAACCTTCTTAATACTAACTGAGGTAATTTTGTACCCCAACTTAATTTTTTTCTTGAAAAATCAAGATAATTTCGTTTTCGATAATCATGCTTGAAAATCCTTTTAGAAATGCTAAACAGAAAATATTCCTAACTTAGTTTTCAAAATAAAATTGGTTTTTAAAAAATACTAATATTTTTTCCAAGGTTTATAGTGTCTGGGGTACAAAAATACCCCAGTCCGTAAAACTTGTAGGCCTGCAAAAACTATTTTCTGTTGTTGTAGACAGGTATTTTTCTGCAAATTCTTTTATTTTATCGCTCTTAGCTAAAAATTTTACAGTACTCAAGAATAAAAATGTATTGGCTTCTTTTGAAAACTTATCTTCTTAAGTATCTTTGTTTTACCAAGGACACACATTAGTTTCCTTTCAGCTGATAAAAACTATTTTTCGCTGTGTTTAGACCAGTAAACATTTCCTGAAATATTTTGATAAATATTAATGGTACCGTTGATCCCAAAAATGTTAAAGGAATAATAGAAAGAAACAAACAGATGGCCAATGGTTGTTTTTGGTCATCTCATTGATATTGCAGCTCTAAATACCTTTATTTTATGGAAAATAAAGTATCCCGATTCGAACAAGTCATATCTAGATGCTAGGCGCAAATTTCTTTTATGCCTTGGAAAAGAACTTGTAAAGGATCAAATACGTAGAAGATTTGGTGACAAGGATAGGATTCAGCAACTAATCCGTTCCCGAGTTAGGCGGCCCTCATGTACAACCTATAGCGGAAAAAGACAGGAAAACCCGCAATAAATGCAAATCGTGCAAAAATTTTGTTTGCCTGGGGCACTATTCTTGGTCTTTCGCATCTTTTAGGATCCGTCGAATTTTCATTTAATTTATCAACAGATTTGACGGATCTTGAAAGAAGCGAATGGCCAAGAATAGCGTTCCTGGAACACAGTGAAAAAAACTTTTTTGTGGACAGTGCAAAACTTAAAAATTGTTTTACTTCAAAAAATGTTTCCTTGGGATATCGTTTCTTATATGTAAATTTTGTTATAATAAATATTTTGTTTATATATTTTATTATTTGTGTTTGATTTAACGTCAAATATAAAATATTTTAAAAAATTTAGTAAAAAATCAATAAATTAGCTGGGGGTACAAAATTGCCCCAGTTCGTACTTTACGGGGTTTGAAGTCAGTTAGTATTAGGAACGTTAAATAAAACTTAACGAATGGGTAGTAAATCTGTTATTTAAACCGTCTTTAAAACACAAACCACTATTTAGTCTAGGAGGAATCGGCGCATGAGTACCTAAAACTATTCCAACTTAATTTTTTTATACGATCCTCTTTAAATTGCCCTACTGATGATATAAATGCACATTGCCACCTGGTGCCATAATTTTTAAACCGAAATTTTTTAAACAATTGCAAGAAATTGTTATTTTTTTAACTGGACAATTGTTTTTTTATATTCTTTATTGAAATACAAATAAAGTTAATATTTTTGGAGAATTGAGAATAAAGAATTTTTAAGTTTAAAAAATCTCAAATTTGGGTACTTTTTTGACTTATGAATCATATATATTAAATAAAAATAAAACATAAAAAATATTTTTAAAATTTTTATACAATAGTTAATAATATCCTTAATTAGGATTTGAATTTTTTTATTGTTTATACAGGTTTTATGATTGTTTATTACGCCCGCTAACAAGTAAAATAAAGCTCCAATAACTTTTGTAAAATTGATTTCAGGAAAAAAACTTATTAAAACAAATTGTAGATAATTAAATAATTATTAACATTGATCTGTTTAACATTTTGGAAAAGTTACTAGTTTTTAAGATAAAGGATAAATAATGATTCAGGACACAGAGAAGCCTATGCAGCGTATGAGTCAGCGAGACGGCGATACATAAGGTAAGGGACGTATACTTGTAAGCGCGCTTAAGAAACATTTGAAAAACCTGTTTAAAAGTTATTTTTTTAAAATCTTAATTAAGGATATTATTAACTATTGTAAAAAGAATAAAAAAATATATTTTTTATGTTTTATTTTTTTTTATATATATTTTTCATGGGTCCAAAGTAACCAAATTTGAGATTTTACGGACCTTTAAAAATTCATAAAATATTAACTTTATCGTAAAAAATCATAAAACGTTTTTATTTGTATTTTAATAAAGAATATGAAAAAAATTTCTTCGGTTAAAAAATAACAATTCCTTGCAATTGTTTAAACCATTTCGGTTTAAACAATATGGCACCAGGTTGCCTCATGGCAACATGCATTAATATCATTAGTAAGGCAATTTAAAGAGGATCGTATAAAAAAATTAAGGTGGAATAGGTTTTGGCACTCATGCGCGAATTCCACCTAGCCTAATTATAACTTAAAAAAAAACGTAAATAGAAAGTGCATATATATTATTAAATAAGGATAAATGTGCAGCATTAATATCAGTAATTTTAAATAATTGATGGTTACCTTTGCTTGATGCTAAAGTAATTTTATAAAAACTTAAAATCAATTATCACCTTTTTTGATATTTTAAAAATAATAAATACACAGGTTACAACAAAATAATGTCATATAAAAAAAAGAATAAAATATAAAAAAATATTAATTTTTTATTCTCTATACCAGTGTTTCCCAAAGTGTGGGTCGCGACCCCCTGGGGGGTCGCAATGAGGATACTAGGGGGGTCGCCGGAAATTTCCAAAATAAGACAAAAACACTCCTTTGTTAAATCATGTATTTTATTTTAATAAAGACCGTAAATAAAAATTAACAATTAATTATCAAACGAAACATAAAAAACTAAATATTAAAAGTTCTTAAAAAGTCCTTAAAAATAAAAAGAAAAAAATAAAGTCAAATATTACAATGTTAATGAGACCCATGCGCCTTTTTTTTGAAACTAGTCTTTCAAATCTAGGCTGTGTATTTGAGACACACACAATTATATCGTTTTCAAGTACGAGACGATTTCTCACTTTTGTTTTAATGGCAGTCATAGACGAGAAACTTAACTCACATAAATATGATGTTACAAATGGAACCAAACATTTTACAGCTTCATTCGCCAACTGAGGGTATTCCTGCATCTTTTTGGTCCAAATTTCGTCCGGGTTCTGGGAAAAAAATTGCAGCTTGAACATTCCATCACTTGATATTTCAATAAGTTGTTCTTTCATGTTTATTGGTATTTCAGCATGTTGAAAGTAATCGGCTAAAAACGGATTCAGTATCCATCTGCAACTGTCTTAACTGTTTTGAATATCTTCGGGGAAATAATCACAGAGCTTTTGTTTTAAATTAAGCAAAGTAACTTGCATGCCTGCAAAAACTTGTTCAAAATTTGTAGCATTGTAACATACATTTTCTATAATTTCCTGAATGCACTGGAATGAATCGAGCTGCTTTTTGCCAAGTGAAGTTGACCATAAATCGATTTTTTCTTATAAACCCCTTAATTTTATCTGTGGCTGTAATTATATTAATGTCGCGACCTTGCAAATTACTGTTCAAAATATTTAATTGTTCGAAAATATCAGCAAGGAAACCTAGTTTCAAACGCCAAATAGGATCGGAAAATTGATTTTCATATGGGGACTTCTTATCTTTCAAATACATTAAAAGCTCTGCTCTTAAGTGAAATACTCTTTTTAAGACGTTGCCCCTTGAAAGCCACCTTACTTCGGTGTGATAAAGAAATTTTGAAATATAGCACCCATGTCTTCGCAGATTTTTCGAAAAATACGGGTCTGTAAAGCTTTTCATTTAATGGAATTTACAACTTTAATGATGGTTTTTATAACACAGTCCATTTCAGGAGGTAAAGCTTTTGACGCCAGAGCTTCTCGATGTAAAAAACAATGTCTCCATGTGGCATTAGGCATTATTTTTTGTAATCTGACGACAAGACCAGATTGATGTCCTGTCATAGCTTTAGCGCCATCCGTGCATATTGCAATACATTTTCCCCAGTCAATAACATATTTACTTGTGCGTTTCACAAAACTGTCGAATAAACATTTTCCAGTGGTATTGGTCTCCAATGGGGAACAAAATAAAATATCTTCTTGAATGCCGTTATTTGTATCATATCTTACAAACGTAATAAAGTGGGCACAGTTAGATATATCCGTGGATTCGTCCATTTGAAGAGAGAAGTACGTGCATTTATTAAGATTTTCCACACCTTGCGCTTGAATATCTTCTGCCATATCACTAATTCTTCTTTGGATAGTATTATTCGACAGAGGTATTGTTTTTAACTTTGCAGCCTCTTTTTCACCGATCATTATATGTACCATTTCAACAGCTGCTGGAAAAAATCAGATTTTCAGCAATTGTGTGCGGATTACTAGTTTTGGCAACGCGATAAGCAACTTTATAACTTGCTAATAATGCTTTTTCGTTAGTAGTGGTTGCCAATTGAAAAGTATCTTGCTGTTTGTGAAGGACGTT
This sequence comes from Listronotus oregonensis, assembly GCA_019359885.1. Taxonomy (NCBI): domain Eukaryota; kingdom Metazoa; phylum Arthropoda; class Insecta; order Coleoptera; family Curculionidae; genus Listronotus; species Listronotus oregonensis. The sequence continues at coordinate 1,732 of JAHBCN010023796.1, read as the reverse complement.
CAGCTTTCTTTCAAAGAATTCTACGGGTTTTATCTTTTTTATCTGGATGTTTGCTATTTAAATGTCGAAGTAACTTTGATGGCTTCATGCTTTCGTTTGACAATACTTCTCCACAAATAACACATTGTGGTTTATTGGAAATAATGGTAAAACCATATTTAAGATAATCATCACTGTAAAGTCTGTTTTTCTTTTTATTACTGCCACTTTCAGACGTAGATGGTTCTGCACTTCTTTTTAAAAACTTATCCATAATTTGTAATTTATCGTAGACGTAAATACGTAAACGGGAATACGTAAGTCGCAAAATATTTACTCATTACTTAATACCGCTGCATTCGCCACAACGCGCTGTTTCGAACTGAGGTCTCATTGCACATCGCCGCTTATATAAAGCCGAAGCGAGGCTACGAGAACGTTCCAGAGTGCCATCCTACGAAGTAAGGAGTAGAGCCTTCGCGAATATCATGGAAAAGTATTGCGATGTAGACACAAAGAAAGATGTCGCGGTGTACAATGTCCAGTCGACTTTTTATTATTTATTTTTATTGTAAATGCTAGTCTGGCAGAAGTACTACTAGTTTACTAGTGGAACAGATCGCAATTATTAAAATAATTGTTGAATTTTTTAAATGTATTTAGTTTAAACTTACACAGTAAAAAATAAAATAAAATTTGAGAAACCATCAGTTGTAAATTAGGCACGCTATTTTTGTCGCTATTTTGGTTTGGGTGATGAGTAGGGGGTCGTGAACAATTTTTTTAACAAAAAGGGGACGCGCTTTAGATAAGTTTGGGAAACACTGCTCTATACATAGGGTAAAAATATCCTTAATTAGGAATAAACAATTTTTTATTGTTTATATCTGTTTTTTGATTGTTTATTACGCGCACTTACAAGTATGCGTCCCTTACCTTTAAGTATCGCCGTCTCTCTCTCTGACCCAGACGCTGTATCGGCATCACTGTGGCCTAAATAATTATTTATCATTTATCTTAAAAACTATTAACTTTATTAAAATTGTTAAAGAGAGCAATATTATTATTTATTTAATTATCTACAATTTGTTTATATATTTTTTTTTCCTGAAATCAATTTTACAAAAGTAATTGGAGCTTTATTTTACTTGTGAGCGCGCGTAATAAATAATCAAAAAACAGGTATAACAAAAAAAAAAAATTAAAATTTTAATTAGGGATAAGCAATTAAAAATAAATATTTATTATATATTATTATTTTTTTTGTTATATGTCTTTTATGGATCAATAGTACCCAAATTTGAGATTTTTCAAACCTTTGAAAATTCATGTCTCTAAAAATACTAACTATATTGTAAAAAGTCATATGATCTTTTTTATTTGTATTTCAATAAAGAACATAAAAAAAATTGTCCGTTTAAAAAATAACAATTCCTTGCAATTTTTTAAACCATTTCGGTTTAAACAATATGGCACCGGGTTGCCCCATGGCAACATGCATTAATATCATTAGTGAGGCAATTTAAAGAGGATCGCATAAAAAAAATGGGGTGGAATAGTTTTCGGTACTCATGCACCAATTTCTCTTAGACTATACCTTTTTATTGCTTTATTCCTGGTAAAATATTTTTAAATATTCTAAATACTTTTAAATAACGTACATTTTTTGGTACATATTACTTCTTTTTAAGCAAACAGCAGACACAATGCTAAATTAGGATTTATGAATTCGGCTTTCGGTTTCGCAAGAATG
>JAHBCN010023795.1:0-12296 GCA_019359885.1 Listronotus oregonensis | reverse complement strand
CAATTTGTAAATATTATGCTACTGAAGTGGTTCAAAAGTTAAAAAGGCCTCAGGCTTCTAATAAATTTATATTTCTAAAGACTTTTATGATGGTTATGTATTACTTTTATTACAAAATGTGTATACTTACTGAAAAAATGACCTTTTTATGTCTTTACGAAAGAAAACTCCACATACACTACACTTTTTAGTCATGATGAAATAAATCAAACACTTTTTGGCCGTAAAATTTACAAAAAAGAAACAAAGTCAGTAAAATACGCAATCAAATACGCGGCGTGTAAACAAAACACGAAAGAACAAAGAACACAGGTTAGTGAGGTTAGGTCATATTGATTCTGAGGCCCGATTCTGTAACAACTTTTTGACATTCCTTTTCTTTATCTCGTTCAAGACAGTGACAAACTTATGAGTTACCTTTAAGGGCAACAAGGACATGTAATCCCTATTTTGACATTCTCTTTCCTTATATTTTTACAGAATCCCAGCCCTGGACAAAACACCGCTGAGTGATCCAATGTTGCCAGTTCAGTCTGTATACAACCATTGTTTACAAGAATATCCCGTCTCCCCCGCAGTGATCATTTTAATGCCAAAAAAAGTTTGTTTACTTTAATTCTAGCCCTTGAGTTCGTTGATCGGAACAAAACTAAAAAATATGTTTAATAATGTACCTTTTGCACATCTTTGTGAACTTTTCCGAAAGATTTTTTGCTTTCTCTTTACACTAGATTGCGCCTTTATTACACTATAAAATTTAATAATCGCGACATTAAATTCAAAAAATCTTCTTAAAAAATATAAAATTAAATAAATTAAAAAAATTGTAATTTTAATTGTATGTTATGATTGTTTATAGCTTTATATTATTTAAAAAAAAAACAAATGTGTTTCATATTTTTTATTTTATTGTTTTTCATAGTAAATACTTTTGTTTTACTTTTATTTTGCAAAAAAAGATATTTTTAACAAACTTTCTTTTTCCTTATCAAGAGCGCTTTAGTCTCTCCTCGTAATAAAACAGCGTTAAACTGCTAACGCGAACCCCCTGTAAAGCCAAACAAACCGGGGCTTGTGGCCTCCTCCCTTCTGGTGAGCACATCAAAGTGCCGACAGACAGTGAACCTTCTAGTCGAAGTTATTGTTCGGTGACGCTTTTTTCTGTCGTTGGTCCTACTTATAAATCATTTTTCTAATAGAAATGTTGGAAAACCCTAAAAATAAAAAACATTAAATGCTATTGTGGGTACCAAATTTTATATTTACAAAGAGCATTTAAATTTTGCTATTCGGTATATTTAAATTAATTTTTATTTGATCCAGACAGAAACTTGTATTTTCAAAAATTTTTATAGCAATTTAGTGTCACACTTTGATCTTCTTCTAACATTTATGTCTTTTTAAAATTTATCACGACATATATTTTTTTTTTTTTTAAGTGCACTAACACCCCACTATTAATATAAAAAATTTCTTTTTTTACAGTTTTGGTAAAGCCATGTTATTTTATTTCTTGTTTCTAAATGCTTTTAGTTTTATTTTTAATTTAATTTATTTAAGTATTTTTATCAACTCAAAGAAGAAGTAAAACTTTAATACCAACAAATTAAATAACTTTTTTTTGATAAATATTAAATAGCCTAAGATATAAAATTACAAAAACATATTTATTATTATAAAGGCCTTAGTCCTACTTACATACCACTAAAATAAAAAACAACCCAATCACAAAAAATATTTGTAATGTGTTATTACATTGTAAACTTACCCATTTTTGGCTAAATTATTTAAAAAAATATATAATTTGTTATAATGTTAAGTATAGTAAAACTCTAATTAAGCATATGCTGATAAATTATATTGTCCGATTAAAACTCATAGAGCAATAAAATTTAGATTTAAACAATTTAGGTATATAATTAAAATATTTATGCTTTATAAAACCATATCTATAACATACGTATTTTCAAAATCGGTCGGCCTTGCAAAGGTATATGTGCTCGGTTAAGCTATATTTAAACCCAGGTCCAAACCCTACTTAACCTTAATAGACTTCTAATAAAGTTATTGGGGCTGTTTAATGTACAATTTATTGAACATTTTCCATTGGTTTAACTCTTTATATATATATATATATATATATATATATATATATATATATATATATATATATATTTATTTTTATTTGACCTTGCTTGATATATTGTTTATGGTTTTCCAAAATTTTCTGGATTTTCTTGGGGATAAGGTCAGGCAATATATAAAAACAGTTGCTTACTAAGCAATTTTCGTTCAATTTATGTCAATTACGACGTTTCGGCCTGGAAGGGCCTTCATCAGGTATATAATATGTATTTTTTTTATAAGAACAAATCAATCTGCAATACAAAAATTTTTTTGATTGAAATTTTACCTATACAATATATTAACATTTAATTTTACCTTAAAACTAAGGGGCTTCTTACGAAAAACACTCATTTTGTGTTGTGTAATGCACATTTAATACTTGAAAAGACAAACAAACACTTAACATTTAAAACAGTTATATTCACAATAAACGGTCTTCGTTTCAACCATTTATGTTTTTTTAATTATTATTTATTTTTTGATAGTTTATAGAACTACTAGCACCATCTTACCATTTTACCAAAAAGATTAAATATGTGTTTAATATCAAGAACTGTAAAAAACTGTAAAATATATTTTAAAATAGCAGTGAGGTAGAGTTCTTTGCATATAGATAATGATATAGAAATTTGTTTTATTTTTGTGTGTGGTCATCTTGGGGCAGTAGTAAAAGATTTTATTAAAATTTATTTTAATAAATGTGTGTTTTTTTTAATTTTATATCTAAATATTATTGTATACTGATTATCTTGTTGTGTAATTTTTTTTTTTATTAATTATTAATGAGATTGCAATAATGCATACTTAAATTCTTTGTGTCTGCCTTTGTGTTTATTGCCTTTTTTGTTTTTTTGAATAAAACCATTTCTAAGAATTCTCTTTTTGTGTATTTGTTTCTGTTTTCAAAATTTTTGTATTTTCAAAATCAAAAGTATGTTTTTTTCGGTGGAGTGGTTTGTTAGAGCAGTTTTGTTGCGTTTGTCGTATTTATGACTATTTAGTCTGTTTTTTAAATATTGGCTTGTTTGTCCTATGTAAACGTTATCACAGTCCTTGCAAGGAATTTCATATATAATATGGCTTTTTTGTTTTTTTCAATTTTGCTCTTGAGATTTGAAGATAATTTTTTAAGTAAATTGTGGCCCTTATGGCAAACTGTAATATTTTCATTTTTAAAAATGTTTTGAATATTTTCAGAGAGTTTAGGAATGTACGGTAAGGATAGATATTTTTTTTATTATTGTCTTTTTCCTGTCGTTTTTGGAATTTATTTGAATTATAAAATTTGTGAATTCTTTTTTAAAAATTGAGTTAATTAAATTATCAGGGTAGTTATTAAGTTTAAGTGCTTTTTTGCTTTAGTTATTGCTTTTTTCGATATGGTGGGTCACTTAAATATATCGCTCTATCTGCAAGGCCAATTACAACCGACTTTTTTTGAGAGAATGGGTGTTGAGAATTAAAGTTTAGATACCTCGAAGACCAGGTGTCTTTTGTGTACCATTCCGTTTCAATTGAGGTGTTCTTGTTATGTAGTGTTAGGTCTAAAAAATTAATTTTTTATGGTTTTCGGTTTCACTTGTAAATTGTAATTTTTTGTGATAGCCGTTAAAACAGTTTAAAACATAATCTATTTTATCTTGAGGTACAGCTGTTATGCAATCGTCCACGTAGCGAAAAAAGAAGGGTAGAGTAAAATTTAGTTTTGAAATAACTGTTTCTTCTAGATCTTCTAGTACAAGCTGGGCAATTACACTTGAAATAGAAGAACCCATTGCACATCCGTCAATTTGTTTATAGAATTGTTGGTTATAAAGAAAATAGGTAGAGTTGAGTGTAGTTTCAATGGCTTCAAGAAATTCATTGATTGGAATGTCAGTGTATGGTTTAATTTTATTCCATTTTTTTTAATTATGTCTTTTGCTAACTTTGTGGGGATGTTTGTATATAGTGATACGACATCAAGTGATATAAGTAGATAATTTTTAGGTAAAATAATAGATTTTATCTTTTCTTTAAAATGCCAAGAATCTTTAATGTAATATTTGTTTTGATTTACTACGTTGTTTAAAATTTATAGAATGTGTTGGTATATGGTCAATTATGGAGTTTTATTTGTCATGAATTATGTTTTTTGGTTTTGGATCAAGATATAGTGTTTAGTATTATTTCATTTTCTTAAAATAATCTTAGTATTTTTAATGTGTTAAGATCTTATTTCTACGATTGATAAACTGTTAGTTTTCTGTTTAGATTTAAGTCTGATTTTATTATTTTTTTCTTTAGCCGATTTATTTTGTTTTTTTTTATTTATTTTTTAAAATTTGGATAAGTAATAATGTTATAGAAACAGTTTTACTTACAGAATATGAATTATTAATAGTTTGCTGATATTTTGATATTATATATTGTAATTGAACTAAACAAAATTTATTCAAAAAAACAACAAGATAATATTTGTTATAAATTTAAAATAATCGTATAATAAAAATTTAATATAAAATTAAAAAAACATTTTATTAAAATAAATTTTAATAATCTTTTACTACTGCCCCAAGATGACACATACAAAATAAAACAAACTTCTATATCATTATCTATATGCAAAGAACTCTACCTCACTGCTATTTTAAAATATATTTTACAGTTTTTTACAGTTCTTGATATTAAACACATATTTAATCTTTTTGGTAAAATGGTAAGATGGTGCTAGTAGTTCTATAAACTATCAAAAATAAATAATAATTAAAAAAAACATAAATGGTTGAAACGAAGACCGTTTATTGTGAATATAACTGTTTTAAATGTTAAGTGTTTGTTTGTCTTTTCAAGTATTAAATGTGCATTACACAACAACAAAAATGAGTGTTTTTCGTAAGAAGCCCCTTAGTTTTAAGGTAAAATTAAATGTTAATATATTGTATAGGTAAAATTTCAATCAAAAAAATTTTTGTATTGCAGATTGATTTGTTCTTATAAAAAAAATACATATTATATACCTGATGAAGGCCCTTCCAGGCCGAAACGTCGTAATTGACATAAATTGAACGAAAATTGCTTAGTAAGCAACTGTTTTTATATATTGCCTGACCTTATCCCCAAGAAAATCCAGAAAATTTTGGAAAACCATAAACAATATATCAAGGCAAAGGTCAAAGAAAATTAACAAATAAACAATATATCCAGCATGGGTGAAACAATGCTCTCATACCAAAACATCTTAGATAACTATGGAAGAAATGTTGTAACTCAGATCAAACTGTATACAAGACTAAATACAAAAAAAGCTAACCAAAAGAACCGAAGAATTTTTCTCCTACGATGCAAAGATGAAAATCTAACTCCAACCTTTCTTAATTTTAAAACAAAACACATAAGTTTTTATTGTAAAAACCTTGACAGGAGCTTCCATGAAAACACTCTTAAAAAATTTAAAACTGGCATCATCGACCTACTAATTACCGACACGACAAAACATTTAAATATCTTGGAACATCAACTTATACAAATTGCGGAATATCTAAAAAATATCTTACCAAACCATTTTATAACAAAATTTTTTGAAATTGAAGACCAAAAATATGAATCTCTTTTTAAAAACACCAAAGAAAAAAATATACACAAAATTAATAGTTTAATGATGCGACAAAACAAAAATAACACATTAAATGACCAAAAACATAGTTGGATTGAAAATTTAACCGACACCGTTATCCCTGACTATGCCGTAGAAATTCTTAGTTTAGGTCCTAACTACGCCACTCCAATTGAAAACCCTAACGAATTTCCCACTATCGACCTAATTACAAATATAGAATCAACAATAAATACCTTACCGTGCAGCACCAAAGACGACCTTAGAGCAAAATGTTGCAACGTTATAACTAACTACAAAAAAAATATTAATAAAAACAAAGTTCAAAAAATCATCAAAAAAATTTCAGTGCTAAAGTCAAAAAAACAAAGTTATTTATAAAAAATCATCCAGACCTTAAAATCCTAAAACCAGATAAATCTAATAAAACAGTAATTATGCAATCGACCGACTACGATAGAAAAATGAACGATCTTCTTCAAGATAACACCATTTATAAAAAATACCTAACGACCCCACAAATATTTATCAAAAAGCTAACAATGAAATAATAACTCGATGGGAAAACAAAACATATATCTCTCCTGATACGGCAAAAAACTTAAAATACATAATGCCCATCCACCGAGAATCTACGGACTCCCAAAGCTCCACAAACAAGGAATACCACTAAGACCCATCGTTTCATGCATCCAATCCCCGTACGAAAATTTATCTAAATATCTAAAAAATATTTTAAACAACGTAGTAAATCAAAACAAATATTACATTAAAGATTCTTGGCATTTTAAAGAAAAGATAAAATCTATTATTTTACCTAAAAATTATCTACTTATATCACTTGATGTCGTATCACTATATACAAACATCCCCACAAAGTTAGCAAAAGACATAATTAAAAAAATGGAATAAAATTAAACCATACACTGATATTCCAATCAATGAATTTCTTGAAGCCATTGAAACTACACTCAACTCTACCTATTTTCTTTATAACCAACAATTCTATAAACAAATTGACGGATGTGCAATGGGTTCTTCTATTTCAAGCGTAATTGCCCAGCTTGTACTAGAAGATCTAGAAGAAACAGTTATTTCAAAACTAAATTTTACTCTACCCTTCTTTTTTCGCTACGTGGACGATTGCATAACAGCTGTACCTCAAGATAAAATAGATTATGTTTTAAACTGTTTTAACGGCTATCACAAAAAATTACAATTTACAAGTGAAACCGAAAACCATAAAAAAATTAATTTTTTAGACCTAACACTACATAACAAGAACACCTCAATTGAAACGGAATGGTACACAAAAGACACCTGGTCTTCGAGGTATCTAAACTTTAATTCTCAACACCCATTCTCTCAAAAAAAGTCGGTTGTAATTGGCCTTGCAGATAGAGCGATATATTTAAGTGACCCACCATATCGAAAAAAAGCAATAACTAAAGCAAAAAAAGCACTTAAACTTAATAACTACCCTGATAATTTAATTAACTCAATTTTTAAAAAAAGAATTCACAAATTTTATAATTCAAATAAATTCCAAAAACGACAGGAAAAAGACAATAATAAAAAAAAATATCTATCCTTACCGTACATTCCTAAACTCTCTGAAAATATTCAAAACATTTTTAAAAATGAAAATATTACAGTTTGCCATAAGGGCCACAATTTACTTAAAAAATTATCTTCAAATCTCAAGAGCAAAATTGAAAAAAACAAAAAAAGCCATATTATATATGAAATTCCTTGCAAGGACTGTGATAACGTTTACATAGGACAAACAAGCCAATATTTAAAAAACAGACTAAATAGTCATAAATACGACAAACGCAACAAAACTGCTCTAACAAACCACTCCACCGAAAAAAAATACTTTTGATTTGAAAATACAAAAATTTTGAAAACAAAACAAATAGCAGAAAAAGAATTTTAGAAATGTCTTTATTCAAACAAATAAAAAAATAAACACAAAGGCAGACAAAAAGAATTTAAGTATGCATTATTCAATCCTTTAAATTTAATATAAAAAAAAAAAAACAACAACATATATTAATACATATAAATTTTAATAAAATCTTTTACTACTGCCCCAAGATGACCACACACAAAAATAAAACAAATTTCTATATCATTATCTATATGCAAAGAACTCTACCTCACTGCTATTTTAAAATATATTTTACAGTTTTTTACAGTTCTTGATATTAAACACATATTTAATCTTTTTGGTAAAATGGTAAGATGGTGCTAGTAGTTCTATAAACTATCAAAAAATAAATAATAATTAAAAAAACATAAATGGTTGAAACGAAGACCGTTTATTGTGAATATAACTGTTTTAAATGTTAAGTGTTTGTTTGTCTTTTCAAGTATTAAATGTGCATTACACAACAACAAAAATGAGTGTTTTTCGTAAGAAGCCCCTTAGTTTTAAGGTAAAATTAAATGTTAATATATTGTATAGGTAAAATTTCAATCAAAAAAATTTTTGTATTGCAGATTGATTTGTTCTTATAAAAAAAAATACATATTATATACCTGATGAAGGCCCTTCCAGGCCGAAACGTCGTAATTGACATAAATTGAACGAAAATTGCTTAGTAAGCAACTGTTTTTATATATTGCCTGACCTTATCCCCAAGAAAATCCAGAAAATTTTGGAAAACCATAAACAATATATCAAGGCAAAGGTCAAAAATAAAATAAACTATATATATATATATATATATATATATATATATATATATATATATATATATATATATATATATATATATATATATATATATATATATATATATATATATATATATATATTTTTCCAATAAAATTTTTATACAGGGTGTGCCATGTAGGCGGGGCTAATACCAACTTTCTTATTTTAAATGGGACACCCTATGTTATTATATTTTTGAATTATCCACAAAATTCCAAACATTTTTATGTATCACATGCCATGCCTTTATTCGATTGTTTTTAAGATACAGGGCGTTAAAAAAAAACGTATTGTATAAACTTAAAAGAGGATTAAATCTTTTTCTTTAATAAGTGTTCAAAATAAACCATTTACTATTTGGCAATGCCTAAACGTACTACAAATTTATTTTGAACGTTTCTTATGCATTCTGGAGAAATGTTTCGACACTCTTGCCTTATTCTAGTTTTCAACTCCTCAATATTTGCCGGCTTGGTCATATAAACTTTGGATTTCAAATATCCCCATAGGAAAAAATCCAGAGTCAGCAATACGTAACGGTATGTACTTCGTTCAGTTACGTATTGCTGCAGAGTTTATGTTTGGTGAAATAGGAGACATAAGAGTAACATCGGTTTCGGTTTCCGTATCACTGGTTTCTGTTGCTGACACGCAGTCGTTCAAGTTTCCCTATGCATTATTTGGCATTATAATATCTTTCGTGAACATCATTTGATTGAAAAAGGCAATTTTCCTTTATATCCTCCTTGTCCTTCAAAGCCTGAACGACATTCGGGAATACTTTTTAGTTCAATTCGGAATTTATCTTTTAAATTCTTCCATTTTAGCTTTTGCCATATTTGCTGAAACAAATAAACATTAATTGCTTGTATGTCAAGAATGCGTAAATATCTCAGAATTAATTATATTCTTTTGGTTCTAGATATCTGTCTACTGGACTGTCATTTAGAAATCTTGCTACTACAACAAGAATGGGGGTATCAACTTTAAGTAAAATCATTCACGAAACATGCGTTATATTGTGGAAGAATTAGTAACTGAGTTTATGCCAGTTCCAAGTCAAGGCCAATTGGAAAAAATTGCCGAAGGTTACGAGAAGAGATGGAAATTTCAAACTGCTTCTGAGCAAATGATGGCAAACACTGTCAAATAAAATGCCCTTCTGGAAGTGGGTCTAGCTATTATTTTAATTACCTGAAATATTTTTTCTATTGTGCTACAAGGGGTTGCTGATGCAGATAAAAAATTTATAACAATCGAGTAGGGGCCAGAGAAAACTAAAGTGATGGAGGAATGTTTTCTTCTTCAACTTTGTTTCGCTCAATTGAAAATGCAACATTCAATGTACCGCCAGCTAAAGAGTTACCCGATACCAATAATAAAGCACCGTATGTACTTATTGGGGACGAGGATTATCCGTTAAAGTGCTATTTAATGAGGCCCTTTCTAATAGAAATCTAGACCCTATCAAGGAAAATTTTAATAAAAAGATTGTCATCTGCAAGAAAGTGTATCGAATGTGCCTTTGGTATATTGCGAGCGAAATGGAGAATATTGGGAAAAGATATCGAAGTTGAACCAGAAAAAGCAATAGCCATCATCAAGTGTGCCTGTACTTTACATAATGTCATAAGAGCACGTGATGGAGATACAGACCTTGATTATTGCAACACAATTATTATTAATCACGACAATATAGCAGAACAAGTAGATACCTATACAAACTATGGCAGAGCAACAAATCAAGCAAAAGGAAATTAGGGAAACGTGTGCACAATATTTTTTGGAAGATTAAATATATAAAAATTAAAATAATATACTCATTATTCAGTTTTTAGAAAGTTATCATTATTTTATATATACTAGTGTGTAACAAAAGTATCTTGCAATAAAATATTAAAATACCTAACCAATCTGTTTTTGTTTACCTACCTGGAACGCCTACAATCGTTGCAATTTCTCCCCATAATTTTGCAACAATTTGCCTTTCTTTGTAAGACCGATCTATCATTCCAGAGAGCTGGTCTTGTTTGTATCTCAGAAATCAATAATTCACGATCAATGCTTTCAGTTTGGGATGTCATTGTAATTTTTCGGGCCTTGTAGCGATGCCGATTAAAAAACGAACAAGATCGAAGCTCGAGCGGCGCGTTGCAAAGCATCGCGCCGCTGGCTTTCGATCACCAGACCCCGCTCGTCAATATGAACGTTTTCATTTAAAATCTGCTGTCGGAATTAGTTTTTGACAACGCTCAGAAGGTATCGCCTAACGCTCACGGCTCGAGCGGTGCCAATATGAACGCCACCTTAGAATGTTTAAAACTCGAGCCAAAGTTAGTTTTTGCCCGATGACACGGCCCTCCATCAATCTGTTCATATTTTTTTTTTATAAAAAGTAATTTTACCCAATCCTTTTGGATAATGGGGCTTTGAAAAGTGTTGAATACGTTCCGAAAGACTTAATAAATATTTTTTGTGTATTTTTATAAACAACGTGTTTATCTTAGGGCGATTGTTTTAGATTTCCGGAGTTTTTAAAAATGCTCGGTTTTATCGCTAATTAAAATATATTCAAGGACCATATCGCCTAACAATGCACATCATTTAAGCTTAGATTGTCCCCTTCTTGATAGCACCCTACTTTTTTTTAATTTTTTATATTTTCTGGAAAATCGAGGAAATTCTTGTCCCAATAAAAACCCGACTTTTTTTTTTTTTTTTATGATTACTTTCCGTTAGTACTAAAATTTTTTTTTAGCTTTACAAATTGTATTAAAGATCACATTCTGACCTTTTTATCAATATAATATTTACATAAGGTACTTTAATAAGTGCACGACAAAAAAATTCTGCCTTTAAATTTTCTTAAATAACTGAGTTATTTATTATTACATTTTTTATATACACCCACATTGGCTTCATTACTTTCTGCTCTCTGTTTTATAAACAATCTGTGTAAATAGGAATGTAAATTTTGAATGCATACTTTTATTAATTAAGAAGAAAGTGTGGCGGTCAAATTACAAATAGGGCTGGTTATACCTAAGGTGTCGGGCAATATTTCTAAATACCGGATTCCCCTTTTAGAGGGTAAGAATATTTAGGATCCTAGGAGCATATTTATATCAGACAACCTTTTGGGGCAACTTCGGAAATAACCTACTGGGGTGTTATATCGGAAGTATGTGATCAAAAAACTTTTTTATTATTTTGTTTAACACCATCATGTTAAATAAATACTTTTTCTAAAAAGAGAAACAATTTTTAATTTTTTTAATCTGTTGACCTTTTCCCCTCGATCAATCCGGGACGTTGGGGTGGGAAAGAAATGATAACTGCGATTCTTCTTTTTGGGACTCTCGTTTCGCACCCCCGACCAGCAATGCTGCCTCTAGTAGGTATTTGCTCAAAGGCTAAGGCCGATATGGAGAGCAAAGCTAACGAAATGGCGCTCAATACAAAAAAGAGGCAGTAATCGTTAATAAACTGCCTTTTGTGAAGAAATGAAGAAAAAAGAAAATAATTAGATCCTTTTTTTAAGTATTGGTTTTTTTTAAAATTTTTTTTTTTTCTCCTTTTGGGGAAAAATTCTACTTTTTCAACATTTTATTGACCCCGAAACCGTGTAGGTTTACCATGTATTCATTTTAAGTTTTTTTAATACCTTATCATTACGGTTTTTTTAAAAGGCATATTTTACCGGGACAACGGAGAAACCCCCAAAATTTTAAAACACGGCACCCATTATGTGGTGTTAGTAGTGTCCCAACAAACAAATCTTTCCCATTTTTATTATATTTATTTAAAATGTATTACATACCAGCACAAATTTTTAAATATTATTTAATTTAA
>JAHBCN010023794.1:0-12378 GCA_019359885.1 Listronotus oregonensis | reverse complement strand
ATATATATATATATATATATATATATATTTTATATATATTATTTCTGGGTATATTTCTGTATTTGATATTAAAATTTTTATTAAAAAAATAATAAATGTAAAAAACCCCTTTTTTATGATTTTTTAATTTATTATTATTATAAATTAAAAAAAAAAAATTTAAAAACAAATTTCCCCTTTTTTTTGGGACTCGTTTTAACATTGCCAGTTCATCTACTTGCAGCTCTTTCTCATATCCCTACCCGTAAAAATATTTCTCTAAAGATGTAATTAATATTAGTTTTTTGTTCAAACTACGTGGTGAATAATTTTCTTTTTTTTTTTTTAATATTCTAAATATTTTTTTCTTCATTATATTAGTTTTTCGTAAGGATGGTAAGTCCCCTTTTAAATGCAAAAATTAATAAACCTGTCATTTTCCCACGCTTCTTCCTTTACATGTCCCAAAAATTGCAATTTTTAATCGCGATTATCTCGTATTAGACGTGGTCAATCTTCTTTAAATTTTACCAGCACATGTGTTGTACATTTAATAACTTATATTCAAAATTTGAAGGATTTCTTAAGATGTTGCTTGCATGACCCAACTACCTTAAGCTGTTGGTACACTATACTATAAGGAAATTAAAGGAGTAGTAGGTACAGAACAAAGTCGTTAGAGCAATTTTGTGAGTGACTATGATTTTTGGGTGCCTAAATAAAAAATTACAAAGATCTATTAATTTTAGACTTGCTATCTTAAAAGTTATGCATTTTTAGCAAAAATATGTAGAGTTTTTTTGTAGAAAATTTCCTATCGAAGTAGCCATAATACTATTACTCGAGAAGATAAACCCACGCGCATGAGATAAGCCTATCTCCTCGCACGCCTGACGTCACTCGATGACAAATTTCCCCAGAAAAAAGGGAGTTTTAATATGGCATTCCGATTTCTGTTTTAGATGTTAGATGGATTAAGTAATGCCAAAATACAATAAACGTTAAAAATGCTTTAAAACACTGCTTTCCCAACCGACAAGCAGAATTTTTGTCATCGAGTGACGTCATGCGCAACTCGTACGAAATTAAATCGCCAAGTGGGTTTATCTTCTAGTAATAGTATTATGCGAAGTAGCAACCTTTAAAGTTATTAAATATTAATATATTTACTGTTTGTCTGGGAAAATATGTCGACTGATAAATAGAAAGTGATTAAAATTTAAATTCGAAATTTCGCAAAATAGCTGAGATATCCCACCTTAAAGTTTATAAAGTGTCGAAGCTCCTCTGTTCGCTACACATGTCTTTTTGGTGTATTGTATCCCAGGCCATCTGAATTTTTTTCTGTAGAGCCTTTAATGTTTGTAGCGGTAACTTTTGCACCCTTCTTTCCAAAATAATCCATACATGTTTAATAGAAGAAAGGTCTGGAGATCCAGGAGGCCACTGAAGCAGACTTACACCAGACGCTTCTAAAAAGTCTAAACTAACACGTACGACATGAAGTCTCATCCTTTTACAAGTCTGTATAACCCCGAGACTGGTTGGTTGATATATTCCTGTGGGCTCATTTCCGGTTGCCCAAATATTGCCTGTCTTTTGTGATTCAATGCAATCCATTCGCACAGGATATGGTGGGCTATTTCTTTCCCCTCGTCGCACATTCTGCAACTTGGGTCCCCATTGTATGAGCCTATCCTGTGTAGGTGTCCTCTTAGGTTATCATGCCCTGTTAGCAAACCTACTGTTATGCGAAGTCTTTTCCTACTTTGTCTGAGTAGTTCTTCCTTCGTTCTTTTGGATGGGCCTCTTATGAAGCTTTTTCCATGTCTTATTCTACTGAGGTTTCCCCAGTATTCTTCGTGTTTGTTTCGGGTCCATTCCTGGTTTGCCCTCGTGCTGTGGTTTTGGTCACTCCAAGGGCACGTTCTGGCCCAAAGTATGGTGTGGATGATCCCTGTCTCGCTAGCTCATCCGCTTTTTTCGTTGCCTTTTATCCATGAATGTCCTGGTACCCACAAGAGAGTTACTCTGTTGCGTTCTCCCAGGACTTCCAATTCTTTTTGGCATTCCCATGTAAGCGTGGACGTTACCTTGGGGTTTAATAGTGCCCCCAGTGACGCTTGGCTGTCTGTTATTATGCAGATCCACTGGTTTTTATAAGCCCTCCTGTTATTTTCTTTTGCACAGTGCAGTAAGGCATATCTTGCACGGCAATCATGTGTGCCCAAACAGAATTCGAACTCATTGCTAAATACGACTGAGTTCCATTCCATATTTCATTCAAGTCTCTGCCTGCTCCATACCAATCGTTGTCGACGATGCTGTGGGGTCAGAGATAGTACAAGGTGGGGACGCGGACGGTATGAAAACTCCACCCCAGGTCTTTGGTGTCCAGTACCTCTAACTCGTCGATTTCGGCCTTCTTGGAACCACTCTCGACAACCTCTCATTACTGTAGCTTCGTTTCTATTCACCAGATTAGCGATTTCTCCAAAAGAAAATTCGACTTTACGTAACCCGATTATCCGACCCCTCTCAAACTCGGAGAGTTAAGTGAAATTAGAGAGTCTGCGAACTCTAGGCGTGATAATGCAATAAAACAAATGTAACGCTGACTCCAACACAGAAAAGTCACTAAATATTAAATAAACATGTTCAGATTGTTTGGATCCTGATATAACAGAAAAATGCTTTTACAAAAAAAGTAGGGCTTAGAATGCCTTCGAAGTTTTATTAGCGTATATGTCGTAGCCAGAATATAAAACCTGTCGTTTTATAAAACGCCTAGTCGTTTTAGAAAGGGCGGCCAGGTTGTCAAATATTAATTATCGGTTCATTATTTTGCTAGCTATTTTATAAAATCACTAGGCATTTTATAAAACGACAGTGACTACTTGGCCGGATTATTAAACGCTAAAGAAATTCATCATGTGGCGGCTGATGCATTTTAGCCAGCATTAGCCAGATTGTCAAATTTGACCCATTTATTACTCTGACCCGTAGAAAGGTGTTAGTATCTTTTGTTAATAAATAATAAATTTTTATATATTTGTTTTATTCATGAAATAAAGCGTATTAAAATATCCCTTTAACTGTCTTATAGGTACAGGGTGAGTCAACGATAGAGTAAAGTTCATTATTTCATTGGTTTCAAAAGTTATGAGAAAATAGTAAATACAAAAGATGTAAAGATTCTTAGGATGCACAATTTAAAATTATTTTAAAGTATACAGGGTGGCTCAAAAAAGCGTGACGAATAAAACATACATTTTTTAAATGAAACACCCTATTTTTAAATTTTGTTTTGAATTCCTTTTAAAATTCTTCAACTTTTTTATTAATAATAATGCATACCTAAACCTAATAGTTTTTCCAATATTTCAATTTTTCTAAAAAGAAAATAATTTTCACACTTGCAAAAAAATTACGATAGCGCCATTATTTTTGAAGGTAGATCACTCATATTTGATATTAGCGTTATTCGAAGATGACGTAAAAGATATATGCAACGGAATTTTAATTAGATGCTACAGGGTGTTCAAAATAAACGAATATATTTGGATCATTTTAAATTGGCGCACCATATATATTATTATTTTTTCTGAAAGATCTTACAAAAACCCACAACTTTTATTAAGTATGTCATATACCTATTTTTAATACTTTGCGATGTATTTTAACTTTTCCAATATTTACCCTTCTTTCTGTCTAAGACTATTGCTATAACATTAGTTGGCCATTTTTAAATTTTAAATTCACAGAAAAAGTAAATAATAATAAATACCTATTACTACAAATTAACTTATTTTTAATTATTATTATGGCGCAATAAATGTTCAAAAATATGCCCTTCTACTTGGATACACATGTTTAGTCTTTTTCGTATATTTTCTTGGACGTTCCTTAGCATAAACGGTGTTATTCTCCTGCACGCGTCCCGAATCCTATTTTCCATATCTTCTGGTGTTGTAGGAGGATTCACATAAACACGATCTTTAACATATCCCCACAAAAAGAAATCTAGTGGTGTTAAGTCACATGATCGAGGGGCCATCCAATGAATCCACCTCTACCGATCCATTTCTGTGGGTAATGATTATTTAAAAATTCTCGAACTTCTCGATGGTAATGCGGAGGAGCTCCATCTTGCTGAAACCACATTTGTTGGATCTCAATGTTATCAAATTCTTAAAGAAGTTGAGGTAAATCATTCTGCAAAAAGTTTAAATATCTAGGCCCGTTAACTGTTTCGCGAAAAAAATATGGTCCAATAACATTAAAGTGTTTTATTCCACACCACACATTAAGTGACCAATGGTTTTGGTTTTGCACTTCCCGTACCCAGACTGGATTAACTGTTGAATAATAGTGCATGTTATGACGATTAACTGCACCATTACTGCGAAAAGTAGCTTCATCGGAAAACATTATTTTAGACAAAAAATTTGGATCGGCCTCTATTGCTTCATTTATAACGGTGCAGAAGTTTACCCTTTGTTCAAAATCGCGGTCTAGAAGTTCTTGGTGTAGTTCCATGTGGAAGGGATGATATTTGTGTTTTCTAGTGGTGCGGTTAACGGTAGATTGGGATGTATCACATAAGCTAGCTACTTGACGGCTACTGACCTGGGGATTATCTTGAACTTGAAGTAAAATTTCCAATTCTTTTTCCTCATTGGTAGCATTCCGGTTTACCACTTTCCGTTTTTCATATTCAATACTACCACTAGCATTAAACCGTTCCATTAAACACTGAAGAGATTGCCTAGTCGGTACACGTCTATTAAGTACTTCGCCTTGTAAAGTCTTACTGCCAACAAAGAATTTCTTTGCGCCTCACCCAGTATATAAATCATATCAATTAATTCAGCTTTAGGAAAATCCATACTTATTTTTTTTAAATTTACTGACACCACAATAAATTTTATGAATTTATTTACTCAGATGTCAGGTTAAAATTTGACAATGTCATTTTGTCATGGCCAACTAATGTTATAGCAATAGTCTTAGACAGAAAGAAGGGTAAATATTGGAAAAGTTAAAATAAATTGCAAAGTATTAAAAATAGGTTATATGACATACTTAATAAAAGTTGTGGGTTTTTGTAAGATCTTTCAGAAAAAATAATAATATATATGGTGCGCCATTTAAAAAAATCGAGATTTTTCAATTTAAAATGATCCAAATATATTCGTTTATTTTGAACACCCTGTAGCATCTAATTAAAATTCCGTTGCATATATCTTTTACGTCATCTTCGAATAACGCTAATATCAAATATGAGTGATCTACCTTCAAAAATAATGGCGCTATCGTAATTTTTTTGCAAGTGTGAAAATTATTTTTTTTTAGAAAAATTGAAATATTGGAAAAACTATTAGGTTTAGGTATGCATTATTATTAATAAAAAGTTGAAGAATTTTAAAAGGAATTCAAAACAAAATTTAAAAATAGGGTGTTTCATTTAAAAAATGTATGTTTTATTCGTCACGCTTTTTTGAGCCACCCTGTATACTTTAAAATAATTTTAAATTGTGCATCCTAAGAATCTTTACATCTTTTGTATTTACTATTTTCTCATAACTTTTGAAACCAATGAAATAATGAACTTTACTCTATCGTTGACTCACCCTGTACAAAGACATTTTTTTATACCTACTTAATGCTGTCAAATATGTATCTTTATCTATGGTATCAATATATTGTATTAAATACTTTTAAAAACAATTCGTATATTTTACAAACCGACTAAAGTACTTCACCTGCCAGAAGGTTAAACGGTAAAAACTTTATCGATTAACAATCTGGCTCATTAGTCACTGTCGTTTTATAAAACGCCTAGTCGTTTTATAAAATAGCTAGCCAGATAGCAAAATAATGAACCGATAATTAATATTTGACATCCTGGCCGCCCTTCATAAAACGACTAGGCGTTTTATAAAACGACGGGTTTTCTATTCTGGCTACGACATATAAACTTCCATGATAGCAAATAGATTTACAAGTTTTTATCAAAATTCAATAAATACTTCTGGGTTTGACATTTTCCATGTCACTTAGTATTATTCTTTTTTTAATTTTAGGTAAAAATAAAAACGAAGATGTTGAACTCGGTTGTGAGAAAAACGGGGTACCTATTCACACCCAGGCCTTAGTAAATTTAGAGAAACTTATTACCAGATTAAGAGAGGATGACTCTAGTAGATCTACTACCCCTCCTAGTTCTCCGAGGTTACCTAGAAGTTCGCCTTCATCTCCAGCACCTAGTAAAAAAGGCAAGTTCGCCCTTTTCGTGACGTCCTGTGCATCTAAATTATTCAATTTTTTTTTCTAAAGGTTTTAGACCTCAATCGGCTTCTCCAATTCGTAGAAAAATAATGAATTCGCCCTTTTTAAGACGGAAATATAAAAACCAAGAAAGTTCCGACGATGAAGTAAACGCCTCTGGGGATGAAATTTTTAATGGTACTAACTATAAGGATTTGGAAACGTTTCAAAAGTCTCAATTAAGGCAGAAGGTAAAGTAAAATTTTGGGTACCTACTATAAGACATTAGCAAATGCTGCTAGTAGTGCGAGTAGTATTAGTGGGTTCTTCAATAAATTTTGTGGTTCGATAAGGAATGGCACTATTGAGTTCGTCGTTTTATGCTTCTAAAAATGGTAGTACTCTTTTATAATTAAGTGTAAAGTTACCTGTGGATCTGTCAACTTATTCGTATATTTATAGCTGTTTAAAGTTAATATGTCACGTCTGTAGTAGTATTTTTTTCAATGAAAAAAATTAAATACTAAAAGTGATAAAATTCCTACTTTAATTACCCAAAACTTTATAAATGTGTTAAAAATATAGTTGATCATTTTAAATGAAAATTGGTGCTTTTAAAAAACTAAAAGTTGCAAAAGATTTGCGGCGCTTTGCTTTTAATGTGCTTCATTGTCTGTATAATGGACCATAAACAAGCACTGACAATAAAATTAAATTACTTAGAAGGCAAATTTTCTTTAAATGATCATAGTTTTCCCTTTAATTAAAACAGTACAAAAAAGGTTGCTGAATTAAAACGTGGTCGTACAAGACGTTCAAAAAGTGAATCAACACCAGAAACTGTAACAATAATTCAGGAAATGCTTTTGGAAGAAACCAAGGGAGATTTTCTTAAAGGCACAGGGAATTTCGGTAATTTTCTCGAAAGTTGCCTCCGCTCCGATTTTGACCAAATTTGGTAAACGAGGGTTTTTTGGGTCGCTGATTACGAATCTGAAAACATTTTTTTTCGGTAACGTTTCGTTTTCGAGATATTCATCATCAAAATTAAAAATCAAACTAACCTTATTTACATATTCCTCTTTTTGCACAATTTGATTTTTACACTAAATTGGCACACAATATTTCACAAACAACTTTTAAAAACTGGTTTTTATATTTATTTTTCCATTTAATTGCAAACCCCTACACGCCGCAACGTGACGGTAACCATGTATACACTATGGTTTTTGTAACAAATATGGCTGCTGCCTTTAATTTGAAAGTTCGAAATTTAAAGGAAAAAAGGTGTATAATAATAAAAATAAAAGGTTTTAAAGGATGTTTATAAAATATTGTGTGCCATTTTAGTGTAAAAATCAAAAATTATGTAAAAAAGAAGGGGGAATATAGTAAACATGAGGTAAGTTTGACTTTTAACTTTAATGATGAATATTTCGAAAACGAAACGTTGCCAAAAAATATTTTTTTAGATTCGTAATCAGCGCCCCAAAAAACCCCCGTATACCAAATTTGGTCAAAATCGGAGAGGAGGCAGGTGTATAATATTTTTGCTGAAATTTTGGGTTTTAGAGAGCTGTGTGTACAATGGGTACCGCATTCGATAACAATGGAACCCAAAAGACATTTAAATGCGACTTTGTCAGCCACACTTGAAGCGTTTTAAGAATTATAAAAAGGATTTTGTGCATCGTTGCATCACTATTTATAGATGAGTCATGGGTCTACCTCCATGATCCTAAACCAGAATCAAAGGCTAGGGTGGAGTGTTAACCTAGTACTTCAATCCCAAAGCGAGTTTGGGTCCCGAAAAAGGCCAAAAAAGCAGAAAAAAACCGATAATATAGTCTTTACCCAAACTTCAACCTCGAATAATTTTTGAATGAGTGAGTTTAACGAAAAATGTAAAAAGAACTTTTCTGTAGACCATTTAATTTTCTATAAGTAACGAATCGTTCTCTCTTAGGAGCAAGTTGCTTCATCAGTTACAAAATTCCAAAGTTAAAAAATCAAATCGTAAAATCGGATTAATATTCAAGGCAAGGTAACGTGGTAACGGCATGTCAAACGAAAATTTTCAATCAGATTTAAACTAAAAATTTAATTTTTTACAAAAATTTGTATTTCTTATATTTTTCAGATATACTGTTGAAAAGACCTGAGCGAAAGCTGCGTACGGATTTAAAAAAATTAAATTCGCAATGATAGACCTCTTATATTTAAAACAAAGGGCTTAATTTTAAAGATACCTACCCTTTTTTAGTTATCTTAAATAATATTTTCATTCACAGTGTTTTTTAATATCAAGAATCAAAATCCTAGAGCCACCACTGGTAAAAAGTATTTTGAACCATAAAATCGCTTATTTCTTATCGATCAACAAAAGTTATTGGACAACCCGGGGTATTTTGCAATGAAGTCAGGAGAACAAGAAATGTGCCGATGAAACACACGAACTTTATAATAAAATACCAATTTCAATACTTCTTCTATAAGAATACATTTAATTTTTTTTAGTTAAAGAGGGGGAAAATAGAACCGAACGGAATTAGTTGCTCTAACAATAATCAGAATACGCCTCAGAGAAGGGAGTTTGTTATGCATAATAAGGCGCCGATGTGGAATGAAAACAGTCAGGTGTATCAGTTGGATTTTGGTGGAAGGGTCACCCAAGAGTCTGCTAAGAACTTTCAAATTGAGTTTAGAGGAAAACAAGTAAGTATTTAAACTAAGCCTTATCTGTTAACAACATTTGCTAGGTATGGTACGTTTCACAATAATTCGTTGATTTCTTGTTTTACCTGCTACTGTTAGTCGTAAAACTTAATATACCTTGGGTACCCGCATGTAGGTCCGGACTTAAAATTTCTTTTATTTATTATTGTACCTTCTTTTTGGTACGTTATGTAGGTTAAAGGCAAATTGCATATGTTGAATATAAAGCAGAGTCTTTTCTGTACCCTTTCAAAAGGTGCGGTGCCTACACAATTGATATTTGTCAAGCAACTTATTTACGGTTGGGTTTTTACTGAGAGTTGTCATTTAAATTTTATTGCGGTCGAGAAATCAACGAATTATTGTAAAATATACCGTAATTCTTTAGAAAAGTGTATACAGTATGTACATAAAGTATGGAACAAATTCATTATTTGCTTAAGCAAAAAAAAGAAAAATAATTTCCTATATATATATATATATATATATATATAATATATATATATATATATATATATATATATATATATATATATATATATATATATATATATATATATATATATATATATTATATTATTTTATAGGAAGCATAAAACAAAACAAATTATTTAATTAAATGTTAAAATTGTCTCCCTTCTTGTGCCTGACAATATCCCAAGGTAAATAAAATCTTGTTGAACTCTTCTTATGGCTTCTACTGAAATAAGTCCACATTCTGTCATTATACGGTTATTTAGATCTTCAATATTTGCTGGCCTTGTTTGGTATATAACACAAGAAGAAGTCCAGTGGTGTGAGGTTGGGGGACCTAGCTGGTCACTCAATAGTTCCACGTCTACCAATCCATTTATTTGGGAAAACATTATCGAGATACTGCCGTACTTCTGCAGCATAGTGTGGTGGTGCACCGTTTTGTTGATACCATAAGTCTTGATCTATAGCTCCTTGATTGTTCCTGCTAGGAAATATGTTAACTAGGCTGGAAATGAGAAAATTTCGAAAAAAATGAAGATAATTTCGTCCGTTTACTGCATTATTCAAAAGTATGGTCAGATAATTTTATTTTTTACTATGCCTGGCCAAACTTTAATTTTTTGAGGATATTGAGAATGATGCTTACGCATCCACCTAGGATTTTTCTGAGCCCAATATCCACAATTTTGTCGCTTTACTTTACCATTTAATTTAAAAGTAGATTCATCCGAAAATATTATGTTTTTAAGAAAAAGGGATCCCCGTTACATCTTTGCATTAAATTTTGACAGAACTCCATTCTTCGATCTGGATCGTCCTTATATAATTCGTGAACTAATTTGATTTTATAAGGGTGGAACTTTTCTGCTCTCAAAAGATTGTGAACGCTCATAGCAGCAGCCCCATGATCTAAGCCAACCTGGCGAACACTATTGTGGTGGTTTTCTACAGCCAACAAAATGTTCAATTTTTATCTTCCTGAATAGACGGGCGGCCTGGAAGATCTTCTACGGAACCAGTTTCCGTAAATTTTTCTGCAATTTTACTCAGGCATTACCATAGTTACAAGACAGATATTAAAAAGCGTTTTCAAGTATTGCCGGTACCCACCTACACAAAATTAAAGAAAAAAAGCAAAAAAAAATTAAAACCCTGTACCTACGAAACTGTCAATTAAAGGCATAAGTTTTTTTTATGTTTAAATAAGCTCTCTTTGGAGGTTATAAATCTGCAATAAAATATGAGGGTTTAAATTTAAAAAAATCCTCCATGCCATCATATTTACTACAGGAGACACCTTGTATATTTTTATTTTATGTATTATTACAAAATTATTACTTACGTGTTCAAGAAAATTTTCAAAGGTTTTTTTTGCTTTACCAGATAATGAATTTGTTCTATACATTTTGTATACAATTTTTACCACTTTGTAACGACGATACTGTCGTCTAAAACCATAAGTGTTTTATATTTTAAAAATAGCTCTTCTTGGAGATGATACATCTGCAATAAGATATTGGAGTCTCCATTTATAAAAATCATCGATGACGTCATATCTACTACATGAGTCACCCTGTATTAATTAAATTTTATGTAAAAAAAGCAAGGGATAGAAAGAGAACAAATCGTAGCAAGACCCTTGCTGGTCTTTCTATTTCTATACTCCGAACTAGCCATTCGGAAATCCGATTATAGCCGAGAAAACTTACGGTGTAGGGTTTAAAGAGATTTTCTATTATAGACAGGAAATTTCTTCTCTATGGTGTTACGGAGTGCGCCTGCAGTATAAAATTTAATGTCTCACAATATAAATGCTAAATTTAGCCACCATGAGCGCTAGTGTATAATCACCGAGGTCACGTAGGTTCTCTATAGTGGTTCTAGCTCTCCCTACTAGTATAACATTTATGTGAAATCATAAGTTTTTATTGTTTAATTATTATATTTGTCGTGATATATGCCTTAAAATTTTTGTTTGCGTTTTAATTTTAAAATTTTGTTGGTGTAACACTTTTTATACTGGTTTTATTTTCTAGGTTATGCAGTTCGGAAGAATAGACGGCAACGCCTACACGCTAGACTTTCAGTACCCCTTCTCGGCACTACAAGCGTTTGCCGTTGCGTTGGCCAACGTCACTCAAAGGCTAAAATAGTTAATGTCAATTTTTTATCGTGCCAATGAAATAAGTAATTGAAAAGTTGCCGATTTTAATGATTTTTCCCTATTTTCTCGGGTTTAGATTAAAGTTAATTTTTTAAAAGATGTAAATTAAGAGTGAAGCATACAGATTGCCGAAAAATTATTTAAAAAAAGTTGTGTGAAATAGGAAGCAAAGAAAATTTTTCATTTCTTATACATAAATTTGGATTTTTAAAAAAAAGTTACTAAAGTTTTCTTGAAGCTGTTAAGACATTGGCATGGTTCTTTGAGGATGTAAGCAATGTGGAAGGGTTGCTCTACCTCTTGTTAATCTTTGGCGGGATGAGGTCGAGCTGGCGAAATGACTTAGCATCAAAGCCAATACGGGGGTTGTTTAACCCTCAAAACGTATTGAATTGAAAAAATTAATATTATATTTCACACCACACGAATGCCCGAAGTTTGTATCTTTCTCTCTGTTCTCTCCCCTTATTTATTGCTCTTTGCTAGATATACTCTATTATCTATTATGAACTAAAGAACGACGATGCAAAAGAGCTAATCAATCAATCAATATACAGATTTTTTTTATAATTTTGACGTAAAAATAATAATGTTTTTTCGCAAGTAAGGGTGACCTGGTAAAAATCATTAAAATTAACAAAGGCAACAAAAAGTAAGATGTTTCTTATGTGAAATAGAAAGTATTTTTTCTATTTAACTATTATAAATAATTGGAGCATATTATGAAAATAATGTAATATTCAAAATTCAAACTTGAACAAAACGAAAAAAAT
>JAHBCN010023793.1:0-12318 GCA_019359885.1 Listronotus oregonensis | reverse complement strand
AATATAAAAATTTAAAATTTTTTTTAAGCATTTATTTTTTTTTTTATTAATCAAACTAAATTAATTATTTTTCCCTTTTATATGTCAAATAGTTTTTGGACAAAAAATAAAAACCTTTCATGGCCTACCTGGGTAAATTGTAAATTGCCGGCGCGGCGGTGGTTTACTGTAGATAGTATTTAAAAACAGGGAAAAAATTAAAATTCGTTTGTATTTAAAAAACGGTGGCAGATGGGTATAGAAACATGTATGGACATTTTGTAGGTAAATTATTGGTCTATTTAAAAATGGGATAAAATACATTCATTTCAATACATGTTGTATTTGAAAAAACTGAGTTTTAATCATTATTTATTATCGGTAAAAATGCATTTTTTTGGGACACCCTGTAAGATATATTGCTATAATAGCATGTAGATCTTTTAAATACATGCTTTTCCAAAATTTTAAAAAAATTTCCCTAGTATCCAGCGCGGTTAGGCACCTAAATATTAAATTTTTTTAACATGGTGTTTTTCCCTTTAAAAAAATAGAAATTAATTGTTTTTTTAAAAAACGGTAAGATATAGGTATAGGAAGATGTTAAAAAAACTTACTTAGAATTTTATGTAGAAACCGAAAAAGGAAAAAGCAGGGTCTTCCATTTAAAATTAAAAATGTTGCCGTTGGTTTCGGTTGATCGGGCAACACTGCACTTCCCAAAAATTTTTTAAAATGTAGCTTATTACCTGTTATGGCCAGGGCCAAAATTTCCCAAAAGTTCTTTTCTTGGTTTCCCAGAACTTTTAATAGGAAAACTCAACGTGAATCCCCCTGTATACATACATATATATATATATATATATATATATATATATATATATATATATATATATATATATATATATATATAAAAAAAAACGGGGTAAGTCTATGAAGTGGGCCCCCCGTTTATTGCTTTAAATATTAAAATTTGGGGAAAAAAAAATTTTTTTTATAAAAAAATTTTTTTTTGCTGCTCTATATTTTGCAAACAACGTTATGTATACAGGGGTAAAAAAAAACCCCGTACAAGAACAAAGTTCTTTTTTTTAAATCACCCCCATATTTTTTGCACAGCCCTACTTCACTAAAAAAGCCGTAAAAAAGGGAAATCTGGCAACTATGCCTTCAGACGGGGGACACACGTTTAGTCATATGATTTACGTTGAATGACCTGTTTTTTGTTGTGTTATTGTGAATAAATAAATTTTTTTGAAAGAAAAATTGTTAAGATAAAGAAAAAAACCTGTAAAAGGTCTTACTGTGTGAAATTTGTGAGTGCCGGGGAAAAGTTTTTTTCCGCAGACATTGCAAAAAAAACAAGAATATCGGGGGGTGAAAAGTGCCGGTGTTATAAAGTATTAAAAGAAATGGCGGCAAATGAACTTGATTTTTTGTGGTGGTTTTTTTAAAAAATAATTAAAATTGAAAGTGTTTTTTAAAGGGGATTCGTTTTGGGGTTTTAAATTTTTTTAAAGGGTTTTTTTTTAGTTTTTTTTAAAAAAAACAGTAACAAATTTAAAAGCATTGGAAATTACCGTAAGTACGTAGGTATACATTTTGGAATTTTGTCGTTCGTTTTGATTTTTGTTTTGCGTTGCATAGGTACTTGGTGCCTGCTTATTAGATATTATTTAGTTACTGTTAATTATTATTTTCCTCCAAGTCCTTGTTGTGTGCCTGGGTGCAAATCCAATTATAAAACTTCTCTTGACAGGAGAACCAGCTGTATCTGTTTTCAACTTTCCAAAGGACGAAAACCTTAAAGCCCATTGGTTTGGGGAATATTCCTAGACAGTCATGGTCACCCTCAAAATATTTTGTGGTTTGCGCTAAGCATTTTTTAGAAAGTGACATTATTAGAGAGGATGATTATCGCTTGCCAGATGGGTCAATGCAAAAGGTCCCACCAAAAAAAGACTAAAGTTAAATGCAGTCCCTTTTGTTTTTTTTTCCAAATTTCCAATTACTTCTCAAAAACGCCCCCGTTTCCCAAAAAAACCCCCTGAAAGCTTGGCATAAACTTGAAAACAATAATGGTCGCCTTACAAACGAAAACCTTTTTGCACTTTAAAAATACTTCTGTTTTACTAGAAATAATTGACTATTCATTTTCAAAATTTGATTTGTCGTATATTTTACCAGGTAAATTTACTACTGAAAAGTTAGAAAAAAGATTTGGAAAACAGACTTCTCGGAGGTTGTAATTACAATGTTAGCTTTGATGATATTTTAAATCCCGAGAAAAAAGACTCAAACATATATTTAGAAGCGCTGCTGATGGTAATTTCTCTTTAGCTGAGTTTAAAAAAACAGGGAGACAGCTGTATCCAGGAAAATGATCTTGATTGGACAATACCTCAAAAAAATTACACTGAAAAAATTTTTTTTTTACTTGAAACTGAATACCAAATAATATGAAATTACAAAGGCAAATTTATATAGGGTAAAGCCGCCAAAAATTTAAAAAAAATAATAATTGTAAAATCTGTGTTTCTTTTCTTGTTGAAAGTAAGGGAAACCTAATTGAGAAATACTTTGATTGTTTTAAAACGGGCGGTTTAAAGGTTCTACAGAAATTGTTAAAGATTCCTGTTATATTGCGGATTTTTGAGAAAATTATTAATGACCCTGATACTGAGAGTGACTTCCTAAAAAAAGGAAAATCAAAAAGCTATCCTGTTGATCTAACTAATTTAAGCACTAGACAAATGAAGGCTTTAATGATTTATGCTCGCAATGTATTTGTGGTAACGAGAAAAAAATATGTTCATTATGATGTGCTCTTTTATTTTCAAACATTCTTTTAAATAATTATGTTAAAAAAGAAATAAATAAAAAAGCCACAGAAAAATCGGAAAAGGCTGAGTCAAAAAACAAAAAAGGAAACTAGACACATTTAATAAATAAATAAACAAAACTAAAACTAAGTACAATTACTAACTAAATGTTAAATTACAATTTTTTTTCCTTTTACAACAGCATCATGTTCTTATGCCTTGACCTATGCACATAAATTAATTTGTTTTAGAGTTTAAATATTATATAAATATATTTATTTTTCAATTATTATACTGGGTTTAATTATTTTAATGGAAATATCAAACTATTTACGCGATCTTTGAATTGAGCCTTAAAAAGAATTTAAAAATACGCGCCTCGATACCCGGATTACGCTCATCGCGCCGAGGGAAACCGGGTCTGAATCTCTTTTCCGGCCGGGTTGCCAATTTGTTCACGGCTTGTAGTGAAGTAGGGCTGTGTTTTTTTTTACATTTTTTTTTTTCTGCATGAAATTCTAGATATTTTTTTTTTCAGCATATCATATCCGTATGTTCAACTGTTTACAGATATTCGCATTTAAATACAAATTTAGAACGGAAAAATCCGCTCATTTTTTAATGTTGTTTAACGTTTCTATGGTTTCAGCGGTTTTTTTAGGTTGCATAGTAACCATATATGTATAGAGATTAATAAAAATGTCTTTCTTTTTTTTTTGTTTTAGGGTTTTACCTATTTTACTCATCATGTGATATCTAATTACCTATTAATTATTACTATGGGTGTTTTGTCACTCACTAAAACCATAGAAACGTAAAACAACATTGAAGATGAGCGGATTTTTTCATTCTAAATTCGTATTTAAATGAGAATATCTCGTAAACAATTGAATATAGGGATATGATACGTTAGATAAAAAATATCTAGAATTTTATGTAGAAAACGAAAATGTAACGAAAAAAATATAGTCATTTAAAAAAATTAACTTTGTCCTTGTACGGTCTTTATGATACACCCTGTATACATAACATTGCTCGCATTTGTGTATTAAACATTTTTTTCCAATTTGAATATTTAAAGCAATAAATGGGGTCCCACTTCACAGACTTAGCTGTAAATATATATATATATATATATATATATATATATATATATATATATATATATATATATATATATATATATATTTTTTTTTTTTTTTTTTTTTTTTTTTTTTTTTTTTTTTTTTTTTTTTTTTTTTTTGAAATTATGGGGGCATTTTTTTTTTTGTTATTAAATTTTGATTTAAAAATTGGAAAAATTAAAAGTTTGGAAAACTTAGGAAAAGTTGTTTTAAAAATTAAAAAATTTCTTTTAAAATTTTTAAAAAAAATCCGCCTACTTTTATTTATTTGTGATTAAATTTATTTTAATATCATATAATCAAATTTTTTGCTGTTAAGTAAGCATTTAAAGCTGACTATACTGCGGCTAATGAATTATAAAAGCCAAGTGTCAATAAAGTGTCACTATCAACGCCTACTAGTACAAAAATTTTAAATTAGTTAATTGATAATGAAATTATAATTACAAATAAAAAAAATTGGGCCGATTTTTTTAAAAATTGGTATTAGAGACTACCTTTTACGTTTGAACAACTTTTTCTAGTAACTTATTTTCATATCTTTGCAAATAAATGCACTTTACTCTTGTACCATTTTAAGTTTTTTCAATTTTCTAAACACTGCGTATAAAATATGTTAAATGTTTTTATCCCAATCTTACTCTAAGAAGTAGCAAATTTTTTTATCTAAGTAACTTTTTTCGATAAAATTAAAAAAAAAAGAAGTTTTTCTTACTCAACACCTTTTTCGTGGACACACCAGTACGTCCACGAAAAAGGTGTTGAATATTAAAAAAATCTTTATTTTTAATTTTATCAAAAAAAAAACTACTCTTAAAAATGAAAATTGAAAAATCTTTAAATGGTTCAAGAGTAAAGTGCAACAACTTTTCCTAGTAACTTATTTCCATATCATATCAAATAAATGCACTTTACTCTTGTACCATTTTAAGTTTTTTTCAATTTTCTGAACACCTCGTATAAAATATTTAAATGTTTCTATCTCAATCTTACTCTTAGAGGTAGCAAAATTTTTTATCAAGAGTAGCTTTTCGATAAAATCAAAAAAAAAAGTTTTTCTCTTCAACACCTTTTCCGTAGAAATTTATATATATATATATATATATATATATATATATATATATATATATATATATAAAAAAATAACATATGTCCAGATTCATGCATGCATGGAATCCGAAACAAGATACGAAGTCGGTTAAATGATTGCAAAGTTGTGCATTTAGGTGCCTAACAACATGCCTTTAGAAAGTTTAAAATTCCATTTTCCAGAGATATCCGAAAAAAAGAAATTTGCCGATTTCGTTTTTTTTTTTTTCTGACGTTATTAAAAAATATGGAAAAACAAAAGACACTTTCTAATGGCCACCTTTTAACCTACAAAAACAGGTTAAGAGGTTTTCCGTAGACATTTCGTATTTCTTAAACCATCATCAACTTTATTTTTTTAAATACGACCCTCAATTGTTTATTGCATTTTTTTAATGCAGTTATAATCCTAATTACTGAGTATAACACTTAATATTTTTCTGTTAAATAAACATATTTTCCATTAGAGACAAGAGTTAGACAAGGAACGCACATCATTCCTTATACGGCGTTCCATATTTGTTGAATAAATATATAGTGTTATACATTTTTGTAATTGGGATAATAAGTGGTTCAAAAAAATTAAATAAAAAACCCAGGTACGTATTTAAAAAATAAAGTTGATTGTAGGTAGGTGTTGAAGGTAGCCATGAGAAAGTGTCTTTTTTTTTTCCATATCTCTTTAAATAACGTCAGAAAAAAATAAAAACGAAATCGGCAAATTTCGGTTTTTCCCAGATATCTCCGGAAGTACTCGGAATTTTGCAACTTTCTAAAGTGGACATGATTAGTTACGTAAATACACAACTTTGCCATAATTTAACCGACTTCGTATCTCTTACGGCTTCCGAGATCCCCATGCATGCACTCCAATCTGTGGCACCCTTTTTTTTTTTTTTTTGTTTTTTTTTTTATATATATATATATATATATATATATATATATATATATATATAAAATATATATATATATATTATATTTTTTTTTTTTTTTTTTTTTTTTTTTTTTTTTTTTTTTTTTTTTTCCTAGGAAGGCGAGATCCATTTCTATTAAATTATGCACATCCTGAGATCCTTTTTCCAAGATGAGATCCATTTTTGGATCTCGCCTTGTTTCGTGTGTATTTAAGCGCTATTAAAATCAGTACGACCTGAAACGGATTTTATAACATTTTTGCTCGGAGCTCATTTTTCACCATTATTTCACGTTTTATACAAGTTGGGTTCAAATACAGACCTACAGAGGGCGCCCCATTCGTTTTTATAGAAAGTCAGGTAAGCAGTTAAGATGAGATCCCGCAATCATGGCAACATCGATTGAAAAGTACATGCCGCAGAAGTTTGCGCGAATTCAAAGCTTCAACTCCTAAATTACCAGAAACGATCACAATAGAACTCACCTCTTTATTCAATATATGGATAATTTTAAGGAGGCATATATTCGGAGTCAAGAAGCGATACTTTAATGTTTCATCAGTATAAAGAAGACCAAGATATGCTCGATCGAGTGTGTCTTTATTTTGGTACTTGACTTTATAACCTAAATTTTAGTTAAAAGTTGATGCATTAAGAAAATCTTCCTGTCACACGGACATTTCGAAAAAAGTATACAGGGTATGCAAAAAATACAAAAATGCCTTATAAGAAAATAAAATATACTTTAAATTTTTAATTTCGAGACAGCGGAATTAAAGATCATGATACTACAAGTAAAAAAGTCTTATAACATTTTTTTTCGTAGAAGTTATAGCTACTGAAAAAAGTTTAACCTAAAAATAGAAAATTTTCGATTTTTTAATTTTTTATAGCTAATTTACTAATAAGCCATACTTCCTATTAATATTGGTTTTTATTTCGTCCAAAAATTGTTCATTATATTCTCATTAATTCTGCTGTCCCGAAAATATTATTTTCAAAATTTTATTTTTGTAACATTTTAGTATTTTGTAATTTTTTTTCTTAATTTACCAGCTTTTGACAAAAATACAAGTTCTGAAGAAGAGAAAATAAGTATTTAAAATTTTGGAACTTTTAAATTGACCAACATTGCCCTCCATTTAATCGATCTCGTTTCCAAATCGAATTCGGGACACACCCTGTACATTTTTGTATACTTTAACTGTAACTGTCTCTTATTATTGTTTTCCAAATTTTTCACATTTATCATTATCTCACGCCTTTTCTTGTTGTTGTTGTAGTGGAAGCCCCAGCAACCACTAGAGTTTTTGTTCTTTTTGTTTTCTTTTGAACGCCACTTTGGCTCTTTTTCACACCGGCTGCACCACGGTGTATAAACAAGTGGGGCCTTCTCTTCCGATAATAGCGCATTATCCCTTTGTCGCTAGCTTTCCTTCGGAACTAGTGACATGTTTCGTTGCGGGACTCTCTCTTCCACTACAACAACTTTATTGTTCTTTTCCAAATTTATCCTATTTAAAACTTTTTTACTATCACCCTGTCAAGTAGTATAGTGGTGTTAAACTATTTATTAAATGCCAGTATTATTTTAAGAATTTTTACTCGGTATTTTACTCCCATTCTATGTTATATACAGGGTGTTTCAAAAAACATGCACCAACGCTCAGCTGAAGATTGGCAAAAGAATAGAAAAAGTTTTAATAAACATGGGTCCGTTTCGTTATTGAGATACAGAGTGTTGAAAATTTAAAAAATATCTTATTTTTAAAAATCTAAAAACTGCTTAGAGGTATTTAGTTTAAACTTTGGTTAAATTATGTGACGCATAGAAAGTAATTTTTCACCTAAATGAATTGAATTTATTTCCAACAGAGGCGTGCATTGGGGTAAAAATATTAACATTATTGTAGAAAAATATGGTACGCCACTGTTTTTTAAATATTTTCATAGTCTTTTAAAAATTGTTGCTTCCAACTGAACCAAAACTACCTCTCGGTATTTTTTGATAAATGAAACATGTTTCGGGGAAAATTGACAAAATGTATATTTATGCACATTTTTGGCATGTACCTAATAATAGTTTAGCTGCTAAAGAAATAAGTAAGCTTTGGAATAAATAAAAGAATGACAGATTGTCATCCAATAAAAGTTTCAACCAAATACATCTAAGCAGTTTTTAGATTTTTAAGAAATACCCGATATTTTTTAAATTTTCAACACCCTGTATCTCAATAACGAAACGATTCCCGACCCATGTTTATTAAAACTTTTTCTATTATTTTTGGATCGCCAATGTCCAGCCGAGCGTCGGTGCATGCTTTTTGAAACACCCTGTATATATTATATCCTTCCTATTGCGAGAACACACATAAAAAATTAAGGGCTCTAAAATTTCGAGTTGTAAGTCGAAATTTCGAGAAAGATCTCGAAATATTACCTTAAAATTTCGAATTAGTCGAAATATTAAAATTTCGAGATATAACTCGAAATTTTACGTTATAATTTCGAGTTATAAGTCGAAATTTTAAAACTTCATCGTATAACTCGAAATTTTAGAGCCCTTAATTTTTTAAATTTCATGTGTCCTACACCTTCGGATCTAAACAACTAAAAATATTTAATATTTTCATTTGTTCTGATATTTTAGTGACCTGTATGTTAATAATGAATTGTACACAGAGTTTGTCATTATGTTATTGTTCTAGAGCCTTGAAAATGATTATAATGATCCATAAGATCAATATATTATATATGTTATATTATAACGTTAGCAAAAAAATAGTTCTCTTAGTACCAACTGAGTCACACCTAAAAATTTGTATTTTATGTATTTTACGTTTAGTTTAGTAATTATAAATAAAGACACAAGAATAAAATATAAGTATTTATTTTCTCCTCTTTACAACCTACAAGAAAGTTTTAACCTTATAAGTTTTAATATACATACTGTTTAAGATTTAAAAATTAACAATTTAAAATAAGAAAAAACAAAAATAAAAAATTGTATCATTATTCATCATTCATCACGATCGACTTATTAGTGAGACTGATGATCTTTTGTTTGCAAGCCGAGTACCGATTTCCTCTTAAGCCTGAGAATGGTTTTATCTGCAAGTCAGTCAGCAAAAGATAAAATAATATACTTATCTCATAACGCCCAACATAAACAAACACCGTAATTTTCAAAGCAATCTAATTCATTTTGTTGTACGTTGCAGTGATTTAAATATTTCATATATTTTTTAACACAATATTCTAGAAAACCTCGCTAAACCAATAAAAATATTTTATATTTTTCTTTTTCTAATTTCTTTCCCAAATTTGATTCTTCCAGTTTTCTAGAGACGATCATATTGCATAATCTGATGAAAGTCACTGTGCGGCGATGTGCAGTTTTTTTGCCCACTGGCAATTTAAATTAATTTTGTAATGCAAAGATTATGTCATGCATATCAATCTAGTTAGTGAATAATAGTTATTTTTAAAAATAAGTGTTTTTCGCACTGTTGCATACACTATGTATTATAAAATCCTATATTATTAAAAATCATAAAATAAAGCAAACAATCTGGAGATATTTTTAGGCTCCAAAAGCTAGCAGCACTTTTGAAAATTTTTAAGCCTGTTTTAAGTGTTTATTACCTAAGCATGAGACCCCAGATGTTTCCCAACATTTAGGAAAGACGATCCGGTATGCAATGAGGATGATGAGAAGGCCGATGAGATGATAGGTGATAAAATCAACTTTCCTTTCATGGAGGAACCCATATTGGTAAAAATAAAAAAGTGATATAAGAAAATGGAAAAACGCTCACCCCATAAATAATCACAAATCCCAAAGAAGGAGATTACGCATACGATGATGATTGTAACTGCTTTTTGGAATATTTTTTATAAATGTATTTAAAAGGCCCTAAAGCCTTTTATTTCTTACAATAAGAATTATAGATAAGGAAAAGTAATTACTTTTGCAATACAAAGTTTTGTCTTGGACAGGTCAAATTACGGACCTGACATTTTCCCAAAATGCACCACTTACATAGACGGCAAATTTTTAAGACATTTAGGAAATACATTCCCTATAAATAGCACTGATAGAAATTTTAGTATAACTCTTTGTGGCAACAATCCGGTATGCAATGAGGATGATGTACAGACCCGTGAGATGATAGGTGATAAAAATCAATCTTTATTTCATGGAGTAATCCACACTGGTAAAAATAAAACAGTAATATAAGAAAATGGAAAAACGCTCACCCTATAAATCACGACGAATCTCAATAATGGAGATTATTATATTATTGACTCGCATAAGATGATTGCAACTGTCTTTTGAAATATTTTTTTTGTAAATGTATTTAAAACATCCCTAAAGACTTTTACTTCTTAGAGTAAGCAATGTTTTGTCTTTTACATTTCATTATCAGGTCAACTGACGGAACCGTCTTTTTTAGTGTTTTTTTTTTTTAAATCTATTTTAGTCCTGAATATAACCAATTATTAACTTGATATTTTTACACTACGTACTTTATATTAAAAATGACTATTCATCTTCTCTTAGGCCTCATGGACAACGTGCGAAAACGACGATGTTTTTTCACTAGCTCGGAAATGTGATATTGGTTTATTTCGACCCCAAATGAGTTTCGAAACTGAAGAAAGGTTTGGGAAAAGACAATTTAAAATTTTTAAAATGACCGGCTTTTTCCCGGGGGAAAAAAATGAAAATGATTTTTTTTTATGCAAAATTTTCAAATGAAAAACCTTTGCAAATTGAAAAAAAGCAATTTTTTCCTCAGTCTTTGAAAACTTTATTTTTTTGATAATTTATTTTCCACCTAAAAGGCAATTCTGACAATCAAAGTAAAACAGTTATAATGGATAACAATTTAAAAATATTTGTTGCTTGATTCAGAATTTTTACTGATTTTATTAAAATAAAATAAATAATGATTTTTTTTTTATATTTATTATTGTTTAACTCAAGAAAAAAAAAAACAAAAAATATTATCATGATTTTTTTATAATTTTTTGAAAATTTCGCATTTTTCAATTTTTACCTAGATTCCTTAGAGTAAAGCATTCCCACATTCATAATGTAATAGGTAATCGAGTGTAATGTTAGATTTTAAATTTAAAGCGTGAATTTTATCGTTTTTTTGTTAGCGCAAGATGGCTTAATAGCTTATCGATTTTTTTTGGCAAACTATAACTCTGAGAAAAAAACGCAAAATATCTTTTTATAGAAAAACTTCCCTACAAGACGATATTTTTAATTTTTTCTATATTCATCGCAGCCCAAAATATTTCAGAATTTTGAAAAAACAATTCGAAATTTTTGACTTTAGGAAATCGATTGACCTATGTCAATCAGTATACTTAAACTACTTTAAAAAAACAGCCTGTTCGCCAATTACTTGTGCTCATAGTGTAAAATTTAATCCACCAACTGGGCTAGAGGTAAATATGTTTCACACCTACCTAGCAATTTGGTACTCAAATAATCCTTATTGGGTTTCCCAAAGGGAGTCACTGAATTCTTTTTTAAATACTGATCAAAGACAGCGCAACTCTGCAAGACGTACTGCCGTTCATATCAAACTCTTCTGTCTATCATTTAATAAATTAACTCTTCTTGCTTAACCAATTCTTCTTGGGGTAGTTTCGGCAGGCAACATTGATTTGTCCACTTTTCTCTCAAAGATTTCCGTTTCATAATAAATATGTTTGTGGTTGAGATGGTGTGAGCAAGATTTACAATAAGCGTCCCATCCGAACGCAGCAGGTATACAGAGCTACATTACCTACTATTTGTGGAGATATGAATGTAGACCAACACTGCTGGCAGCATTTTTGTTTGTAGTGGGTTTTTCTTATTCCGTTGACCTGAAAAAATTTGGGTTTTTATAGATTGTACAATACGGTTATCATATGTACAGGTCTTTGATTATATTTAAGTGGCTTCTCAGGCCTTTTTTTTTAAAGACAGAAAAATGTTTTATACAAAATGGTAGAATTTTTTTTATATTATCCTTTTAAATTATCAGTAAAAATATCGCAATAAAAATGGAAAAAAATAGGCAACTTTAACTTTTAAATGAATTGTATGTATATTACGCGCACAACAAAGATTTTTTTTTTTAATTTCAAATATATATACATTGATGATATTTGGATAAACCATTTTTAAGCTATAGGTTAAATTATTAATAAATACAAAAAAAATTTAATAATAGTTTCAAGAAATCCATGGAAATAATAAAATTGTTATGTTGTGAATTTGGTAAGGGTTTTCTCTGGACCAATAATGTTTATTTTTGGGATTAAACATTCCTGCTAAAGTGAAGGAAGCATACTTAGGTCTCCTTGGGTTTTTTTTAGGGAAAA
>JAHBCN010023792.1:0-12411 GCA_019359885.1 Listronotus oregonensis | reverse complement strand
TATATTTCAAAAGCTTAACCACGACACTTTTTCTCTAAACTGTAATTAACCCGGATTCTAATACACTGGAAATTTCTTGTGCAAAATGTTATGGCAGAGATAAAGTCTAAAACTTTACTCATGAAAAGCACTGTATAATTAATAATTAAAGAGTTAGTAATTTTCAGGTTAAGTGAATATCCTGAATATACGCTTAAATGCCACAAACATCTTAACTACTGATAACCTGGGAAGAATGTTTAACGGGATAAAAAATTTTATTTCAATTTGACCACTTTCAAATCTTCCTTAAATGAGAAAGTTTTGTAATACTCTGAAAATTTTAAGGCATAATATCGCGACATGTTGACAGCTAAACCAATTTTTTGGGGAGAGGTAGTTTTTTTTTTTTCAAAATTTTATTGACTATGGGCTCACTATAAAATAAAGAATAACAAAGAAAAAAAGCTCTGGGATAGCAGATATGCACTAAAGAATATCAAGTCAAAATGTATAGACACTCTGAAAAAAGGGGGTTTAGTTGTAGATCTTAAAAAAAGGGAAAGCCCCACACAAATATTTTGAAGCAACATCTCAAATTTCCCAAAAGTAAAAAAACGTCAGCAGCTCCCAAAAAAAAAAAATGATGTTCTGAAAAGTATTGAAAGATAATTATTCTTAGTTTGTGCTAAGTAGCAACATATTTATTCAACATTAAACACTGACAATGGACAAACTTACCAATGCAAGAATACGCAAGAATATAAGTGGGCCATAAGCACTGGAATATTACAAACATCAGATTGTTGCACCATGGCGAAGTAGATTCAAAAACAATACTGAACTTTAAAAATATTAACTTATAAAATGTTAAATAAAAATTGGAACCAGATCAGGCGAGTAAGAGGATTAAAAAGAATTAGGAACTTGGCATAGAACATCTGATTATTTTGGGTATGCAAAAAAAAACAAATTTTCAGACCATGAATAAAGAAACATCTTACAAATGTAGTCAACTTACAAACTGCAGAGTTAGACACAGTTTCCTGATATACAGTACTCTCCAGGAGCTCGGCGACAAAAAAATAGATAAAACGGCTATTATACTCCATAGGTGTCCTTTTTATTCAAAATAAAGCTCAAAAACAAGCTCCTTGGCTACATTGTCAATGTCACCTCTAACCTATACGTATCACTTACAATACTACTTATCGTTTTTATTTATTTATTTGGCAAAATTTACCCCCTCTTATTTTAACTTAGAACATGGACTTTAAATGAGAATAATAATAGGCTATTTTCTTGGTTTACTCTGATGTTATCTCGTGCTTACATTTAAACCATGTGCGGTACATGATTGAAAACATTTTTGCATGGTTTGGTCAAAATACTTTCTCTTAACGTTCCTGTACGCTAATGACTATTGATATAAGTTTCAATTTTATACTAATTAAACGCAAGATGTCGCTAAACTACAGAAATAGAAAGTCACTTCTTTATGTTGACAAAAGAATTAATCATATTTGGGGCCCTGGGGCATTTGCAAACTATGAATGTTTAGTGGCTAGTTATTATCCGATTTAATTTAATAACCATTGGAAATGGTACAAGCGCAAGTAAGCTTTAAAAATGATTTTAAAAGAATAACCATTTAATGGCTTAATTCTTTTTCTTAAACAACTAGAGTCACTAAAATTAATTCATAAGTATTATTAATACACCAAGTCATCATGGTCCCTACTTCGACCCTGTAAATAGTTCGATACGGCTATATAAGTTCCATAATTGCATATTTTCATGTTTTTCGAGCTGAAAAACGGTCGTCGATAATTTGTCTGCTTTGATTTTAAATTACACGCTCCGGAGTGTTCAAAAGCGGGAAATAGGTTTGTTAAGAGTTCTGTATACGCCAGGTCATGTTATCGACTATATATTAAATTTTTTCTGATGGGTTTATCTCATTTTTATGGAATCTAATAAGGTAAAGGGACGTAAAAAAGGAATTTTTTAATATGTATACAGTTCTGTTAAAAGAGGATATATTAAAACGAAGAAAGCGCATGTCTATAATACCGGATGAGATTTAAAGTGGCTCGCCCCTAAATTTCTTTATTTTTGAAAATAAAAAATAAAAATTTGGCACATAAATTTAATAGATAAATCTTAATATTTTGACAACTGTATAATTGTAATGAGTCCTTAAGACCAAATGAAATACTTAATTCTTGTACTACTGATGTAAGATTAGAGACTGAAACAAAGGAAAGCTTTTCGGCCAACTACAAGTGCTACTGTTTAATTATTCATGAAACACTTGTTAAATATTCACCATTAACAGAATCACAGGATAACATTATTGTAACCTTAGGTTAAGTATAACTAACAGAACAATAGAACAGAGAAACCGACGAAATTGAAAAAACCATGTTTTTCGTGACCGAAGACTACAAAAAGTAAAAAATCTGCAAAAATCTCGGTGTGCGATTCCAAAATTTCTCTCTTGTGAGGAAAGTAAAAACGGACCACCCTATAAACTCTCACCTTCACAAATAACCGGGCCTTACATACAGGCCACAATTTTTATTTTTCGCGCGAACCGCTCACTTGCTTTTAATAATCTTTTTTTATTATTAAAGATTAATTCCTAAGTAACGATGCAATTTTAGAAATTTTTATTCAATATTTAATTGAAGCATACAGGTACAGTGTGCAAGTGACGACGCTTCTTATCTGAAATTCGTAACACCTGTGGGGAGCAGCAGCTACAGCAGTTGTTGTGCACTGGAATCAAAGTGAAGCCTTTTTTTTAAACTATTTTATTTCCTTTCATCAGGGCATTATCTCGTATTTTATTAGAAATATACTGTCTTAACAGTGCACGCCGAGAAAGAAAAACGTCTCATTGTTAAACCATGTATTGAATATGCTTTAATTCAATTCTGAACAAAAATTTCTGATATAACATCGTTACAAAAGCGAGGAAGCTTATTTTAAAACTGGGGCCAGTTCATAGTGGCCGGTTTTTTGTGAATGTAAGTGGATAATGTATTTATCTGCCTCTCTGTCCCCGTTTAAGCTTCGTTTTAGGTTTTCAATTAAATTATCCTAAGTATATTAGAGCGTAAGTAAGCCTCTGCATAATGTGGTGGGTCAGTTGTAAAGAGATTAAAATTTGATTTTCAATTAAGACTTGTTATTATGAAACTCAATTAAAAATATTAAGTTCAAGGACGAAACTGACAAATCAAAAACTTTAAACTATTAAAAATTGTTTATTTTTGAGCATTTCTCTGTAAAGTGGGCAACTTTAAGCGTATTTTTGTCCCGACAAACAGTCCCCTAGTTTTTTTCATAGAATAATAGTTTTATTTAATTATTATCATTGGGCAAACTTAAAAAGCATACGAACACAATGTAGAAATAAAGATTTATTGTATTAAATGTTATTGAGGTAGTTTTAAATAAAAGCCAGGGGACTGTGCGTAAAATTGGGGACAAAATAAACATTAGTAGTTTTAGATGTTTCATTTAATTAAAAAATAGATTCCTCTGATATTGTCAGTAGAAAGTTCATTAGATTTCAAATATTATAAGTATGACTTTCTTTGAAAAAATATTTTTATAAATATACACCTTTTGACCATGGGACTGTTTTTGGTGACATGCAGGGGACTGTTCTTTGAGCATTATAAAAACGATTTTATTGAATATTGTACGATGGATTGCGGTAAATTAGGTGATTAATGTGATTATCCTTTAAAGTTAAGTACACATTATAAAATGAATTATATTTTTCATATTATATCGGCCTGGGACACTGAGTTGCCCAGCTTACGGGGAAATTCCCTTTTATATTTAGCTCTTAAAAAAAATCGATAAGTTTCCAAATCGATCAACGAATGCTGAAAATCTCAATCTAATTAAAATAGGCGGGTAAATAATCTTTAGCTAAAATTAGCTTCGAAATTCAAGCAAAGCCTTTGTCAGCATTCAATATGCTCCCTCGAAACTGACAAGATATTAAACAATACTACGGACATGACTATTATTCAGACGGGCTTATCAGAGACAGGCGTTGTTCCGACCGCTTGTGGAGTGTCATTTCGGTTTTGTGCACTCGACGTAAACCGTTAACCGATGTGGCGCAATTGTCGCAAATTGATAAAACTGTCACGTTATAACGGCAAGTGCGAAAGACACAGTGAAACGCGCGAGCGGTTATTGTATTACATTATCTGCTCTATCTACTGCTCCATAGTTCAGTTTGATTGTCTGCGAGTACGCTGGGAAATGACTAGACCGCTTTTATGGCAGTTATTGTATGTTCGTATCGACCATTACAAACTATAATGGCCGTGGAAAAAGTTGCACTGTTATGTTACAGGGTAAAGAAGCAACACTAATAAAAGAAATCCAGAACATAAACCACTAGAATTAAAGTTAAATTTTTAGCACTACTATACATCAATTAAAAAAGCAAGTGGAATACAAAGAAATCTAGAAACCGACAGGTTTATTAAATAAAAAAATACTGCCTACAGTGGTGTGACCATTTCCAACCAGTATGAAACAGGGTGTAACCGTCTTGGCTGGACCCGGAGTTATCCATTAATTTGGAGGCTCCGTAATTTTAAAGCAACCAACCTTAATAGTCCTACTTTTTTTATATTACTTTTTATTAAGGAGCCTCTATGCTCAAAGAAAGTGTTATTATAATATTGGACCTACAAAATATTGTTGGTCTATTGAATAAAAAAACACGGGTAATGAAACGAGATTTAAAAAAATGGTTATTAAATAAAGAAGTAACAGGAATATAAAGAGATCTACAAGAGTTTAGGTTACAAAGTAAAGAAGCAATAATAATACAGAAAGCTTTTTAAAAATGTTGGTCTATCCAGTGAAGCAACAAGAGTAACACAAAGGGATCTAGAAAATTATTGATTTAGCAAATAAAGCAGCAACACAGAAAAGTAACATAAAACATAATTTAAAAACATATTCTTGATTAATCGATTGAAGAAAAAACAGTAAAACAAAGACGTCCAAAAAATATTGTTTTTATTTATTGAAGTGAGTGACTAAATATAAAAGATATTTAAAATGGTAATATAAAGAGATCTAAAAAAATATTGGCTTTTGGAGTGTAGAAACAAATTGTATATTAAAAAGGGGTGTAGAAAATAATGATTTGTCACGTAAAGTAGCAACAGTAATACAATAGGACTTTGGTTTATCAAATAAAAGAACAACGGTAATACAGAGATTAAAAAAACATTGATTTATAAATAGAAAACCAACAGGACTACCTTTTTACAGGGTAAATAAAAATAAATTATAAATTACATAAGTATATTGTACTTAGGGGACATATTATTTTTAAGGATCTGTTTTATTAGTTTATTTTTAATAATGCAGGCAATACAGCAGCAAAATCAGCTGCGTTTGTGAAAATTACAGGTAAATTTTTGCTCCGGCAACTTTAATTTATGGGAGATTTTAATCAAAGCAAACCTAAAAATAATTATTATAAAAATACTTATTTAGTTATCTCAGTGATGGGATCCATTTACTGTTTTTTGATAATGAGGTATTACAAGAACTATCGTACATAAGATTTAAGAAATTGACTTAATTCTTTATGTATATAAATATATAAATTTGATTTTAACCTAAAATTGATTTTATGCCATCGGCCAAACATCACACCGAAACCTTTATCAGTCACTCAGCTATTATTAAGGAAATTAAAGTTAGTTTACAATAGTTCTGTTAGGGCTTCTTATCATGAAATCAGAATGGGTTCCATCCATTAAAATAAACAAGTTTTGGTATTGATTGTAATTCCTATTATTGGTATTATTTTAAATTTTTGAAAGACATAATTCGAAAATTATTTATAGGATGGGTATAATTAAAATGGTCTTTTAAAATACAGTAAAATCCAAAGAAGGATTTTTAATGGGACACCTCAGTGACAAATGAATAGAATAATTATAATACAAGACGT
Organism: Listronotus oregonensis; assembly: GCA_019359885.1. NCBI lineage: Eukaryota > Metazoa > Arthropoda > Insecta > Coleoptera > Curculionidae > Listronotus > Listronotus oregonensis. Next base: position 6,422 of record JAHBCN010023792.1, on the reverse strand, counting down.
AAATGGGAAGGGAAGAGAGGTAGATTAGAGGTAGCAAATAAAGAGAGAAGACATATGCAAGTTGTTTTATACAGAAATGTGCCATTTAGATGCCACAGCCTAACAAACTGTAAATAACGTCACTATTTTTTTTCGAAACAAATTCTGCTATACTATGCGGGGTGTAACAAAAAAATTCCCACCATTCAGGGGTAGACTCTACGTCCAAAAATATGACAAAATTCACTTATGTCAAAATTTTGAAAAATGTCTTCTTTTGAAATTATAGCCATTTTAATTATTGAAATCGGGCAATATTCGCCATTTAAATATTTTACTTGTAAATATTATTTTAAATCTAGTCATCCTTGATTAAGACAGAATAGTAAATTTCGAATGTCAAAGTCAATCCTAGGTTCCCGGATCTCAACCCAACAGACTTTTGACTTTGGGGTTATCTGAAAAATACTGTTTACCATGTCCTACCCAACAGTGAAGATAAATTTTATTTTTCGCATTTATGCGAACAAATTACAAACAGAAAAATAAGTCGTGTAAAAAACAATTTTATTCGCCGTTTGCACGAATGCATTGAAAAAAATGGTGAGCATTTCGAACACTTGCCTTTGTAAATTTAAATGTCTTTGTGTTTAGTCAATAAATTATTTAAATTTGAACTTTTAATTTGATTTTTAAAAATTGTTTTTTTATTATTATTCAAGATGGTCATAATTTCATACGAAGACATTTTTCGAAATTTTGACATACGTGATTTTTGTCCTAATTTTGGGCGTATAGTCTACCCCCAAATGGTGGGGAATTTTGTTTGGGACACCCTGTATACGAAATTAACCTTCAATTTTACGAAGAACCCAAAAAAATACAATAAAAATTGAGAGTTTTTCTTCTGGGCCACCCTGCATAAATAACTAGTGAAAAAATTTGAAATCCGAGCATTCTTTTAAAAATTTGGTCTTTGATTTACGAATTATTCGACTAGCGTATATTTGTTTTTCTTCTTAGTTTTTCTTTGCTGTTGTCTACGATGTACACCTTTAGCTTATACATGTTGGACAAGTATTTGGCCATTTAGTTTCAGTTTCCTATATCTTAATTAAATTAACACCAAGCAAAACAGGTTAAAGTATATTAAATCGAGACGACCTTAATTAAATCTTATATAGTCTCGGTACTCATTTTATCGTTCACATTAAGTGCATACAAACAGAGCTAATCTTATTACGTCCGAGGCGCAATAAACACCTCGCCGACCCACGCGTGCCATAAAACTGGCATTTCCGATGATAAATCGCCCTTAATTTAAAGATGCCGGTGCATTAAAAGCGCCGCGACGCAGGTAGATGATGATTTAAGATGATTTAGCACACACTTTCGGTGACAAATGGCGTGACCACCTGAACACCTTTTGGCCGCACAAAGTATAATAAAGCGCCGTGTTTGCGATGCAAGTACACATCGTCAATCTTATAAAGAGGCCGATAATAAATTGCCGAAGTGTTAAAAGGTGGCTTTAATATATCTTGCAAATAAATTTACATATCCTGGCTTCGAAATAATAGTAAGACAACTTAAAATCTTTAATTTCTGTTTTTTTTTTCGATATACTAATGGGGTTGAACTGTGATATTGTCCTTTAGTTGTTGTTAAAAAGTGTTCTTTTTTGCCAAAATGAATGAAATTACTCCACAAGACAGAGTTGAACTGATTTTTTTACATGTGGGGGATTAAAGTTTAAGAGATGCCTGCGCTCAATTTCACGTAACACATCCAGATAAACCGCTTCCAAATCCGGAGTTTTTAAGGGCAAATTTAGAAAGACTGAAGGCAACTGGTAGTGTGTGTTCAAAAGTTCGTAAGAGGCGTAAAAATAACGTTATTGACGAAAATATTCTTCTTTAAGCTGTAGAAAATCCTCATAAATCGACATATAAAATTGCCCAAGAAGTAGGTTGTTCCCAGTCGAAGGTTTGTACAACTTTACAAGCAAATAAATATAACCCTTTCAAAATGATGAATGTCCAAGAAATACACGACGACAACTGTGATAAAAGACTAGAGTTTTGTGACAGCGACGCAGCTTTTTATATAAATGGTATGGTTAACAGGCAAAATTGCCGGTATTGGTCGGACACGAATCCTTCTTGGGCCGAAGACAGAAAAAGACAGAAATGACAGAATAATCCAAAAGTTAATGTGTGGTGTGGAATTTTTAATAATTCATAAACCAAAATTTAACCGCGAAACATTTAGTTATTGAGAAACGAGCTTGAACCATTTATTGACGAATGCTTTGACACAAAGAAAACCTTTTATTTTCAACAAAACGGGGCGCCACTCAATGTTGGAGCATGTTAATGATAATGGATTGAAATCGAATAATTCATTGTTGATTTGACGCGAAAGTCGGACATCAGTTTGAGCCTTTACTGAGAAAGTGTTATTAGGTTAGTTGAATTTTGTGTTTTTTTGCCACTACTTAGCTTGTTTTATTTTTCCCTAAATTTTCCTCATTTAATAAACAGGCCAAAAACAAATTATTTTCGCCAATAATTGGTACTCGAACAATAAAATGGTATATGAAGTTTTTTTTGTAAAGAACTTTAAAATCTATTAAACGGTAATTAAAAAATGCGGTGTGGCCATTAAAAATAACTTTTTTGAAATTGCTGCAAAAACTGGCAACGCTGTAAAACTATTTTTTGCGATTTTTCTTAATTGGGTTATTTCAAACAACTTTGGTTTTGGAACTAATGCTCTAACTGATCAAATAAAAGAAATAGAGTATGTCAGGTTTTAAAAGACCCCTATATATATATATATATATATATATATATATATATATATATATATATATATATATATATATATATATATATTGAGATTTATTTTAATAATAAAAGCATTTATTTTAATTAGCGTGATTAAAAAAAAAAGTTTTAACATTTAATATAAGACATTTAATTTAATAATAATCCTTTAAAAAAACCTTTAAAAATTCAAAACCTCTCCATAACAATATACATTTTAATTAAATTTGCTTTCCCTTTTAGCTAATATTTACCTTCCCTCGCATAAAAACGTTAACGAAGCCACTTTGCCGAATCCATAATCAAAAGGTGTTGCCCCATTTATTGTCTACCCTAGTGGGCCGAAATTGATAAATTATTCAGCAACCCTCAGTTTACTGTAATGTTACCTGTCAAAGACATATTGTTCTGTTTCTCACTGAAATTCCCTCCGCCTGCGCCCCGAGCACCCCCCGCGCAACGTTCTGGTCAAGTGAGCAGCGTTACGAGCGCAAATCTCCGACAGGAGGTGGCAAGAAATGATTTATTAGGTTGCAAGTACAGTTTATGTTTTAAAGATATTAACTGAATTTAGTTTGGAATAGTTTCCTCTTAACTAATTTACCGTTTAAGATAAATAATAAATTTAAGTTTTTAAACTGAAATTTTAGGACAAATAAGAGCTACACAGAGCTTTCCTAAATTGCTTTAATATGTATAAAAAAGGTTTGTTATATTTGGTTGTACCTAAATTACACAGCCCCACAAAAAAAAAGTTGAAGGTCCAAAAGACTTGACCATGGTACCTTCATGTTTTTTGGGTGGCTGAATTCGATTCCGGGGTCAGTTTGACCCCATCAGGTCAGGGTCAAAGACATTTTTTTCAGAGTCAAATCTGCAAAATCAATCGCAAACCAAATTTGAAGACTGTATGCTTATGACCAAGGCTGTAAAATTATAATTTTGAAGATTTTATCTTGATATATCTCTGACCATGACCCGACGGAGGTCAAACTGACCACGGATTCAGTGACCTCAAAAACATAAGGATACACTCTTCAAATTTGGTTGCAAGCTGGCTACCGAAAAAGGCTTTCTGGCTCGAAAAAGGTGAATCCAAGCTTTTTGGAGCTGCCGAGGCTATGGATGTAATGTGTTTATGCCAGCTAAGGTTCTTCTCAAAAGTAACACCAAGATTAAACGACTTTTGTTCTGGCCGCTATATGTAACAGATGGGCATTGGCAGACTTTTTCGCGACAGCGACATGACTGTGTTTTCGAGGCATTAAACTGAACAAGATTTTTGGCGCCCAATCCAAGATAAGTTTAAGGTCTTGTGAAAAGGATATCTGCATTGTCCTGCGTTTATTTTGCAAATCAGAATTACAGGGTGGCTTAAGAAATTGAATACTAGAGTGGGGGTACCCCCCATCGTTAGCAAAACTATAAATGGGATTGATTGTGGAAGAGAGAAGAACGTTAATGTGTAGAAGAAACACCTTGGGTGCCAGCACTGAGCCCTGGGGCACTCCAGCATTAATTTGATAGAAGCTGGAAGAAGCTGGATAATGATTTAAATTAAAACAACAAAGATACACAAAAATACAATTAAATTCATATAAAAACATTTTAATTTAACTTAGGAAGTAGAAATACGTAAATACCTAAAATGCTAAAATACAAAAGCTACACTTTTACAGCATGTTAATAAAATTTTCAGTTATTATTTATAAATATATTTTTACTTATTTTTTAGTTCTTTCAGGTAATGTCAGTGGCAGCTTTAGGATTTTAAATTTTTTTTTGCAATTTGGATTTTTCGTGAATTTGATAAAATTTTATCGTCAAATCCCAAATTTTGAAAAATTATCTAGGTTTTTTAAACCCATAGCCAGTTAAATTTTTTTACTCTAATTTTAAGAAAAATACAGTAATTTGGGACTTACCGAAAAATTTGACCAAACTTACGAAACAATACAACAATAGAGGATTTTCTTTTAAGAGTCAGTTTTTTTCCTGGTGAAGAGCACCTAAAAAATCAACTTTTTTTTGCAAATTTCAAAATATACATTTTTTTAGCAACGTGTTTCTCCCAAGGCCAATAGCAAGCATCTGGTATATATTTGGTGTGAACACATGCCTCACTTTTTAGATAAAAAAACTTGAAAATCCCAGAGACGCCACTAGGTTAAGTTAATTGTACAGGGTCTTTGATTATATTTACGTCGCCTCTGGAGCCTTTATTTTTAAAGATCGAAAAAAATGTTTTTATAATTGTATGATTTTTCCATATTATCTTTTCAAAGTATTTAGTGAAAAAATATCTTGATAAGAAAATGGAAAAATATAGGCAACTTCATCTTTTTTAAATGGAACACCCTGTATAACGCTGAACGAAAGATTTTTTTTCTGATTTCAAATATATATACATTGATGATATTTGGGTGAACCGTTTTTGAGATATTTAAGCTTAAATTTAAAAATTGCAAAAAAAATTTCATATTGCTATCAAGAAAGCCATGGAAACAATCGAATTCTATGATTTATGTTTGATAAATATGACGTCTCCATATTGTATAAAGTTGAAGTTTATCATTTTAACTATTAAAAATTATTTATATTGTTTTTTTATCGATGGGCTATTTAGAAGAACAAAAACTCGCTATTGTGCGTCTTGTTTAAATTGATCCAAAATCAAGGAGGATATGTAGAAAAAACTAAATTATAAATTTATACAACATAACAATTTTATTGTTTTCTAGCTTTCTTTGGGTATCCGTATGATTTTTTTTTCAAATATTTATTATTTAACAAAATATCTCAAAAACGGTTCAAAAATATCATCAATGTATATATATTTGAAATCAGCAAAAATAGATCTTTCGTTGTAGCTCAAAAATATACAGGGTGTTCCATTTAAAAATTGAAGTTGGCTAAATTTTCCCATTTTTTTAATGCGATATATTTTTTTCTGATACTTTCAAAAGATAACATGGAAAAAGGCCTACAATTTTTATATAAAACATTTTTTTCTATCTTCAAAAATAAAAAAGGGTCCAAAACGACAAATATAATCAAAAGACCCTGTACATTCAAAATATTGGTACCTTAAAAAAAAACTGAAACTGTTATCAAAATAGTCAGGTAGCTGCAAGAAATTGCGGGAAATTTTTAAAAAAAAAAATGCGCGTGCGGTGCAAGCAAAACTGAACGTACGTATCTTTTCAACTTGCAGAAATGCATGAAAAAATATGAACAATATTGCATGCAAGAAAACCCGCAGTAAGACAAATTTCACGCAAAGAAACTATGAAACTGTAAAAATACCTTATAAACTCTTCAATTAAATATTGATCAATGTAAATGTGTACAATTGGGTAAATTAACGCAATTTTTCCCCAGTACAAACAAAAAACTAAATATTAATAAAACCTTAAATTCCATGTAATTTCAGCTGACTCATCATAATTATCACCACAATGGGAATTTTTTTTCCCATTATAATATAATCATTAGGGCGTTGTTCGGGCTAAATGAAGTGACAGAACGTGTAAACAGCGGCGACTAATTAATTGAAAAATAAACAACGCGGTCGCAAATGGCAATTACACGCCGGCGACGGAAAAAAAAACGATC
>JAHBCN010023791.1:10000-12285 GCA_019359885.1 Listronotus oregonensis | reverse complement strand
TTTGCTTTTTTAATAAAGAGGTCAGTTCTTCAACTAGTTTTTGATAAACAAAGGGCCGGATGATCGCGTTGTTAAATTTAAATTGACTGAAATAGTGAAATAGTTAATGTTTAATCAAAAAGTTACAAAAAATTTAAAAAATTAGTGTTTTCTTTTTGGGAATTTTGAGATATTAAGCTTTAAAAAAAACAAAATTTTTAAAATTTTAAAAATTTAAAACCCCCAATCCTAACTCTTATTATTGACATAAAAATTAATAGAATCACAAACTTTTTTACACCCTATTCTTCAAAATCTCAACCCCTTTTTAAAATGCTGATAATTTGTGATTGCGATCATGCCCTTACTAAATTTTAAAGCCATTTTGAAATAAAATGATAAGTTTGACACAGGGGTTAAAAAGAAAATTTTAAAAGAATCGGGTAGGGCCTAAAATATATACAGGGTGCTTTTAAAATTTGGGGTTATTTTGGTTTAAAAACCGGAAGTGTAAAAATTGGTTTTTTTAAGCCCATTTAATCGCGACCTTATTACAGGCGAAATCCCCAAATTTAAAAAATTAAATTTTAATAAAAAAAAAAGTTACGGGCGGGTTATATGTCTGTTGTTACCGGGGTTTTTTGGAAAAATCTTTTTTATTTTTTTTTTTGGTAGTAGGCAACCAACCTAAAAAATGTCATAATGTTTATATTAAAAGGGACAAGGCTATAACAGGTAAAAAGCACAAGTAAATTAAAAAAAAACATTTAAAATTTTAAAATGTAGTAAATAAATTTTCAAAATATTACTACGGGATTGGGGGCCTGTTCGATGGGTCCCTTTTTTTGGTTGAGACCATAAATTTTATTTAGTTGAAATATTTGGACTGCCTAAATTTTTGGCTACTGTTTATTATACCTGCAATTTTTAAAATTTAATTATTATTTTTTTTAAAAAATCCGGATTATATTCCCTCATAAAAAAAAAGTTCAGACCTGGGAACCCAGATACTGCTTCAGGGAGATCGGCGGTAGAAAATGGATAAACTAAGACAAAATTAAATGGGCGATAAACTCTTTAAAAAACCGTATAAACACCAGGAATGGGGGCATTTATCCAATAAGCCCAGAAAGGACCAGAGTTTTTACTCATAGGCTTTGTCTTTTTTTTAAAAGGCAGCCTAGTTTGGGCTAATACCAAAAACCCGGGGAGACTAATCGGGGAAGCATTCATCCCCAAACCTAAGATTGTAAAGAAACAAGACCAATTGGAGAATTGGTAAAAAAGAAATGGGAGTTTGGGGAAAAAAGGTTTTGCCTTGGAGTAAATTAAAGCCAAGGGAAAAAAAAAAAACTTTACATTGTCTAACCCTTTAAGGTTTTAAAAATTAAATTTGTTTAAGGAATATGTCACCAAAATTATCATTGGAAATGTTTAATTTTTTTAAAAGTCCAGGAACAATGGAAAAACTCTTCAATCACCCAAACGGTCATTTTGAAGTCGCAAAAAAATCAAGTTGTCCACAGCCTGCGGGTCGACAGCAAAAGAAAAAAAGCAAGAAGGTATGATTAACTCCGTTGGCCCCGGAGGTAGCTGCAGATTTATAATAAACCAGTCTCCTATGTTATTATTCTTTTTATGTAATTTTTTTATACGTATATTTACGCTCTATTGGGGAGATCCAAATTTTTTTTGCATTTTTCTAATTACTTCAGCTACCTATAGGTTAATTGAAAATGGAGTTGGGGGAAACATCTGTCAAAGTTTTAGAGCCACTGTTTAATTTTTGGTAACAATTTTAAAAAATAACTAACGAAGAATTTTTATTGTTGATCCAAAATAACAGTAAGACAACTTAAAAATTTCATTTTTTTTTTGTTTTAAAAATTACTGATGGTTTTTATTCCTTCTAAAAATATACTGGAAAGATAATATGTTTTTCCCTTTTTATAGAGTTTGTTTTTGTATATTAATTTGGGGCCAATAGATTTAAAAACCAAAACTTTAAAAAATTTTTTAAGGTTTTTATTTTTAAGTTCTGGAGCTATTTTAAAGAAAGTTTTTAAAAAAAGTTTTTTTTTTAAAAAAATAAAAAAAAAAAAGAAACTAAAAAAATTTAAATTAAAAAAAAAAAAGGAAAAAAAATTTTTTTTTAACGCACATACAAAATGAACACCATTAGTCAAGGGAACTATTGAAAATTCTTTTTTTTTATTTAAAATTTTTTTTTGTGGAAAACCCTATATTTATTTTTTAAAAAAACCAAGTATAAAATAGCCTTTTTTTTTTTTTTAAAAGCAAAAAAA
>JAHBCN010023791.1:0-7500 GCA_019359885.1 Listronotus oregonensis | reverse complement strand
TTTTAAAAGGGAGGTAAAGATTGGCTATTTTTGCCCAAAATATTTGTAAAAATTCAAAGTTTTAATTTAGGTCTTTTTATTGCATTTATAATGAGTCCAAGTATCTTTATTAACATATTTAATTGATTGATTGATTGATTGATAAAGTAAATACACAAGTTGAGGTTTTGTCCGCCTCGACACTGCAGCCTGGGCCCCTTTTTCTTTGTGTTTTTTTTTATTTAAAAAAAGGGTTTTACCCCTTTTTGACAGGTGTAGTAGCTCTTTTACTGTTCTTTTCTGGCCTCCAGCCTCCTGGTGGTTAGTGTCTACCTTTGGGGGTTTTGATTTTTTTTCCAGTATGGGTGCAGGGCACTCATACATGATGTGAGAGGCTGTCTCTTCCTCTTCGTCACATAGTCTGCAAAAAAAGGGTTTTTTTTTCTATAGATGCCCATAGTGTGCATATGTTTTCTTAGGTGCAGTGTCCGGTTATTAATCCTGTCACTATTTCTAATCTGATTCCTATTTAGTTTTAGTAGGGGTTTTTTTGTCAATGCTTTCGATGGCGAGTCCAACATTGATTTACTGTGATTTTGCCTTGGAATGTGGTTCCAGTATGACTGATGTTGTGTTTGAATCCAAACCCGGGGGGTAGCCACGAACCGAGGCTTTTGGTTTCCAAAAAAAGGTTCAGGACCCACAAACATTGCTGCGGAGCCTCGCCTGGCCAGGGAGTCTGCATTTTCATTGCCCTGTATTCCCCTGTGTCCTGGCACCCAGGAAACATATTTAATAAATTAGTAAAAAAATTAGAATGGTAAGTACCAAAAGAAAACCTTTAAACTTGCCACTTTTATTGAATTTTTGCCATATCAAACGTTTTTGATCTTTTATTTTAAAAATTATGTGATGGACTTAACGCACCAACATATATATATTTTTTTATTTTTAATATTACACGTAATAAGCTTATAAACTAGTAGTTATTTATTTTGGCGCGTTGAGTCTATCATATAATTTTTTGAAATAAAAGATAAAAAAACGTGCAAAATGACAAAAATTTAATTAAAATGGCAAGTTTAAAGCTTTTTTGGTAGTTGCCATTCTGGTTTTTTATCAATTTATTATGGATGCAAATAAAGACAACGTGACATATTATAAATATAATAATAAGGTTTAAATTAAAACTTTGAATTTTCACGAAAATAATGGGCGAAAAAAGGCCGATCTTTGTCCATCTCTTTTAAAATTAAATAAACTATCAAAATGTTGGTAATTTTTTACTTTATGGACATGACGCCGATATGCATAAATTTTTAAAATTTCATAAAAATCTAAAATGAGTTTTTTTCCGGCCACCCCTGATTTTTTATACCTAAAGTCCAAAATTTCTGTCAGTGACTCATTTAATACCGGCCACCCAACCGACGAAGCGGCTGAATAAAAAAACTAACACTAGTAAATTTTTTTTTCCTATGATATACTTTTCCGCTCAAATAAATGAACCGGCCAAAAGTTTCATCGCCACGTTGTCACAATTCGCGAAAATAAGTTCCAGCCGCGTTGCACTTAAAATAGCACGCCAATATGTATTGAAATCATTGTTATCGAGAAGACAATAAAAGTGGCAACACACATTCCTTAGTTTACAACATGAAAGACTTAAAAAAAAGCGTATCGACAGGGTTTTCGTGCTGTTCGATGATTTTATTTAGTTATTATTGATTATGGGCAGATTTTTAATTTTAAAATTTTTTAAATTTCTATACGGGGGATTTTCTAAATATTATAAATTTATAATAATTGTAGTATATAGATATTGTTTTGTGCCAATTTTATAATAGTTTATCTTATTTAGTGTACAAAATTTTATATAAAGATTTAGTGTTTTTAAAATGCTTTTAATTCTGTAAACTACGAATATTAACCAACCATTATCTAGTTATCTGCCTACAAAAAAAAATCAGTTAACGTTAAAAGAACGAATAATGGTTAAAAATGTTTCCAGGGGGTTCGGGAACGAAATCCGAACTAACCACTTTGGATGCTGCAGATATATGTGCAACTTTAAAAAAAAGTTTTTTCGCGTACGATATTCAGATTTTTAAAAAGGGAAAAAAAAAACAATATTAGTAATTATTGGGGTACTAGAAAATGCGTTTTTTTTGCTTTTTTTTTTTGCACACTTTTTACTTTTCGATTGTTAAACATGAATCGGGAAGATTTTTTTTTTGGGTGTCTCTTATAGTATTTAAAAATAATAATAATTGAATTGTTTAATTCCATTTTACGACATTTTCCCTTTTTTAAAATTTTGTCATTTGCACGAAAACATTTTTAAAAAAAAATCATACTATGTTAATATTAAAAAAAAACTTAAAAAAAAAAGGGAAAAAAAAACCTTAATTTTCAATAAAAAGTAGGAAAAACACGTCCGAATTCAACTCGAAATTCTAAAAATGTTGACATGTTACCAGGTTGTAATAGTTTTCTTTATGACATTTTTATAAGGTATAAAAACCCTTTTGCTTCGCTCGACCAAATTTTGATAAAAAATACTCTATATGGAAATCCTAATTATGGAACACGAAAGACCCGAAATAGTTATTGGATTCTACAAGCTGATGATCTCAGAGCTTTCGTGTTCCTTATATAGTGGATTTTTTTGATGAAGCAATGCGTGTGAATTAGGGTTCGCTCGAGCTTATCAATTTCTCGGGTCTCGAGAATTTGAGGCAATTTCTCGCGTCTTCTCGGGTTGTCGAGAAATTTAAAAAATTACGTTTTACTACATTTAAACCCCGGGAGAGCTGGCAGCAATTTTTCGGTAGGTATTTGAGGAAAGCTGAAAACTTGTCATATACTTCTCCTATTAAACCCCAACGCGGAACTGCAGACCTGGCTGGTGAGTAACGCATAACCCCTAAATTAAAAAAAAAAAAAACCAAAAATTTATTTGAGGCAATATGCAATTTTTTTATGTTGTAGTTGAATGGTTTAAAGAATTTAAAAAAAAAACCGTCAGACGATATTGTCGGAAATTTTTAAATTTTCCAGGCGGGGCAAAAATTTTTTCAAAAAATAAAAAATGATTTTAGGCAACTTGAAATTTTAATAGGGTGTTATTTTTTTAAATAAAAAAAAAATTCTTAAAAAGACAGATCATTTTGGTGAGACTTTCCATATGCCTGGTGATCTAAAAAATGATGTATAGATGCGACTGAGTAGCGCTATAGACAAGCTGCTGTAGTGTAAGAGAAAACGTTTATCGGCAGCTGTTTGCGTTCTTACTTGCCGCGTTACTATTAACTATAATTGAGGTTTCTAGTCGGAATTTCGGAGTAAAAAAATAAAAAAAATTGTGAATTTCTGCTAAAAATGGTTTAAGTAAAAATCAACAATCAGACTACAACATATAAAATTGCATATTGCCTCAAATACATTTTTGGAAAAAAAAAAAAATTTTTAAAAATCAAGGGGCTGATTTAGCCTCGCTACTCACCAGCCAGGTCTGCAGTTTCGTGTTGGGGTTTAATAGGAGAAGTATATGACAAGTTTTCAGCTTGCCTCAAATACCTACCCAAAAATTGGTGCCAGCCCCAGGATAACTTTGCAAACCTTCTGAACTCAGCTAGAGTAGAAACACGAATGAACGTGTTTTATTACCTACTGTATTGTATCATGTATAAAACGACGCCGCCAGAGCGCTAGGGCCCCGCGCGAGCGTCGAGATCAAAGGGTACCACTGCGTTTTGGGGTCCCCCGCTGCCGCGCGTTTAAAACAAACGGCAAACGCAAATAGTTTTATTTTATAATTTCATAGACTAAATATGATTTCTCGAGTTCTCGAGTTTTCTCGAGCTTGTTTTCCCCGGGAAAAATTTTCCCGGGAATTCTCGAGCCGAAAATTTCCCCGGGAATGAACCCTAGTGTGAAAAAATAATATGAATAAAAGTATTTTTATTGAAATTGCAAGATCGGTGGTGAATTGGCAAGTCGTTGTAACTTGGATTGTCTATCGTTCTGTTTTTTACATCTTTTTTAATTTATGTTAAGACTAAAATTTTATTATTTTTTTATGAGCAAAATAAAATCAGAGAAGGTAAAATTAAAGAAAAAAAATTTTTTTTTTTTTTGGGAAAAAACGTTAAAAAATCCCCAAAAAAAACTTAAATTTGTGTTATATGACCTAAAAAATAGGAGGTGTGCAAAATTAAGCAAAAAAATTAAAATTTTTCATTAATGAATAATACCAAAATAATATAGGCTTGTTACTAATTTAAAGGGTTGATAAAAATATGAGAAAATAACTTTTGTTTAAAAAAAAAATTTTTTTTTTTGACGAAATTTTATCATTTATTTTCTAAAATGCATACGCCACTGGAATTGACCCGACCCCCAAACCCGTGGCACAAAAAAAGCGAGCGATGCGTCATTGACAGAAATTTTGGACTTAAAAAGTTAAAAAGCCTCCAATGAAACCCCAAAAATTTTCCCTTTTTTAAACGATTCCCAAAAAATGGAAACATACACTGATTAGGCACTTATATACAGTGCCCCCCAAAAATTGGTGGGGAATGTTTGGGGTTTTTGGAAACCACGATAGATGAACATCGGTTAAATGGGGAAAGTTTTGGACAATTATATTAGTAAGCTAATCCCGTTTACTACGTGGTTTTATCTATTGAGGTTTTGAAAAAATTTTAAAAAAAACCTGACACATCCATTTTCGAAAATCGGCCATATTTTTTTTTTAAATAAAAATTTTTTTAAATCTGAAAAAACCCCTTTTTAGCAATTTTTTTTTTAGAATATGACCAAGTAGTCAATTTTTATTTTCTACGTTTGGGGTTTTTTTGAATTATTATTAACTTTTTTTTTTTTTATATGGACACCATTTTGGGGTTTTTACGCAGCCAAAAAAGTGCTTTTTATTTTTAATTTCAATAATGTATAACTTGTTATAATTTAAAAGTTTATAACCCCATTTATTTAAAAAAAAGGTATTTTCTCAGTTGGCCGATTCCGGCGAATTTTCTTTTTTTTTTTTAAACAATAAAATATTAGTAATTGGTAAAATAGATAAGTTTAAACAAAAATTTTTCAAAAAGGGGTTTCCCGGGAAAATAGTTTTTTCGTTAATACCGTGTTACAACAAAAAAAAAGGGGCCCCTATAAAAAAATTTAAAATTGATGAATTATCATCAACTTTACTTTTTCATATGGGATTTTGGGGTTTTTCGCAGCGAAATAGTGCTTTTTATTCAAATTTTTAACAATGTATAACATGTTATATTTTTTAAAAGTTTAACACCTTATCCCCTTTAAAAACAAATATTTTCGAAAAAACTCGAGTACGTTATTAAAATTTTTTCAACTTTGTAAAATGATTAATTATTTAAAGAAAAGACTTGATATTTTGCCATTATTTCCAAAGAAAAAAAATGTTAAAAAAAGGGAAAACGTATTTCGACAACTTTCCTGAAAGGCAGCATCCTAAACTAACATACTTTCAAAAAATGGTTCAAAAATTGTTTAAATTCTGAAGTTTTAAAAAACCACGACCTAAGAAGTACATTGAAAAAAAATCGAAAAAAAAATGCTGCAGTTAACCAACATTTTAAAGAAAATCCAACATCTTCAGCCAGGGATGTTGATAGAAATTCCACATACCTAGGTCAACCATTCATGGGTAGTTAGGACTTTTTAAAAAAAAATCGTTAATATTTGAAAATATAAAAATTTTTTAAATTTGGGGCGTTTTTTTTCATCTTTTATTTTAGTAGGAAATTTTTAGTTTAGCCACTTTTTTTTTTTTTTTGTTTTCACTTGTTTCAATTAACTTGTTACTTGCAGTTTTGTTGTAACAAAAGGGGGTTTAAAGTTAAGCTATGTTCGCGAACCCTTTTCTGTAAAATATCTGTTCACTTATCTATTTTACCAATTACTAATATTTTATTTTAAAAAAAAAGACGTTCGCCGGAATCAAGGCCAGCTGAGAAAATATTTGTTTTTTGAAATAAATGAAGTTATAAACTCTTAAATTATAACATGTTATACATTGTTAAAATCTGAATAAAAAGCACCATTTGGCTGCGAAAAAAAACCCAAAATGGCGTCCATATAAAAAAAAAAAAGTTGATAATAATTCAAAAAAAACCCCAAACGTAAAAATAAAAATTTTTTCTCGGTCATATTTTACAAAAAAGGGTTTTTAAAAAGTTTTACAGAAAAAAAAAAAAATTCACTTATAAAAAAATTGCCGATTTTCGCTAATGTATGTTTCATTTTTTTTAAAAAATTTTTCAAAAACCCGATTAGATAAAACCACGTAGTATAAACGGGATTAGCTTCCCCAAAATAATGGTCCAAAACTTTCCCCTTTTAAACCCGGGGTGTTCTATCTGTGGGGTTTTTTCCCAAAATCCCCATACATTCCCCATCAATTTACCCCCGTATTAAAGAAATGCACTAAAATTTACAATAATTTTTTTTTAAATTTTTTTACAAACTATTTTTAAAATTTTTAAAAAAAAAAAAAGGTTTTTATTTGAATCCAGAACTATTTCTAATTGTTTGGTGACAGTACTTATAATATTTGGTTAACAGTATTAACAGCTGTAGATCTCTACTTAGAAAACAAGAGCTAAAGCAATAATATAATGGTAATTAAGCATGAAAAAAGGTTCTTATAGAGAACTAATACATTACGTATCACAGAAATCTCACATAGGCGTATTCCCACTGTAGTGACAAAATCATTAAGTGCGTGTAATTTTCTAAGGACCCTCAATAAAAGAAATAGAATCCGCCGTTTCCCATCTGTTCGAAAATTATTTCGGTATTTACGTTGAGAATATTATGAAGCATGTGGTTAAGCTACCTATGATTGTTCTAAAGATGTGTTCAAATAAAAATATCACTTTCCTATTCATTCTAAGTAAATTCAATCAGTGCCATTGTATGTATATGTCGAAAAATATAACTGTAAATATTTAATGCTTTTGTTATTTGTTTTTCATTTTGCGCTCTAAGAGTTTTGGAATTTGAAATCCTTTTAATATTAGTTTGTTAACTATTTTAATATTTTATTACAAATTATTATTACATATAACCATAGGCGTGCGAAATTAAAAAAAGGTGTGGGTGCCGAGATAATAATAATAAAATTTTTTCAGACACCATCAAACAGACCAGGAGAAGTTGCAAGCCTGGTTGAAAAAGGCCCCCTTTATGGACGTCACCCCCCAGCCAGGGAAAAAAAACGACAAATTCGCGTCGAACTACTTATTGGGGAAGATTTCGAGACGATGGTTTCTTATTGGCTATACAGGACCAGGTTATTCCCACGAAAAAAATATCTGAAGCCTATCGTTGGAGACCCGTCTATAGAGAACGATCGATGCAGATATGGATGTCAAACATCGGAGACAATCCAGCATATAACGGGGGGGGTTTTTAAGCATTTGCAGCATCAGAGTATAAGGAAAAAACACGATTTAGCTGCCAAGATACTCC
>JAHBCN010023790.1:0-12376 GCA_019359885.1 Listronotus oregonensis | reverse complement strand
ATTCTGCAGCGAAAATTGGATTTCCAAAGTGCGACGGGGATTATCGTAAAAAAAATGATATGTTCCCGATTGTTTCCCCAATTGGTTCGACGATACCTCTAATGATGTCACAAGCATCGCCCCATATTGTTTTCGCAAACATAAAAGATGCGTCGGCGCCCCTGAGCGATTCCTCCCCAGACCATAACTTGCCACCTCTGAAAGGATACATTCTTGTACATAGCTACGATGTCTAAGTGTTTAGACTTCTCCACACTCTTATACGCCTTGAGTCACATGTAAACCAAAACGAGATTCGTCGGTGAAAAAAAGGAATTCCATTCTACCCTCCAATTTCGTCGTTCACGTGACCACTCAAACGCTTGCTCTATGTCTTTGTGTAAGTGGCACACCTCGAAATGCTCTACAGCAGATAATCCATCTCATATAATCGATTTCTCACTGTTCTTACAGAATAGGGACTCCAATTGGTTTTGAAGCTGACGGCGTAAATGTGTTGCAGGGAGAATGGGGTTCCGTCTAATACTAAGGGTTATGTGCCGGTCTTGTTGGGGTTTAACCTCCTCGACCCTGTCCGTGCCTTCTGGAGGTTGTTCCAGTTTCCCTGTAACGGTTCCACAGCCTACTTATAACACTTTGTGATGTTTCCAGCTCACGAGCAACATCCACTTGTCCAACCCCTTGAAGCATTTCAACCCTCTGTTTGCTTCCCGGATTTTAAAATTTCTTAAAGGCATTGAAAAAAAATCAACACCCAATTACTGTTGTGTTTAATCGTATAAAACGACTTCTGAAACTAAAACGAGAGAATCTTTCGAATTCGACCTGACAAAAATATTGTTTATTATATTGTGATAACAAAAAATCCTAAATTTTTTTTTACGGCAACAAGATTAACACTAGATTCCAACCAAAACATCAAATTTGGTACTAATTTGAATTATGGTATATGGAATATCCCCTAATTTTGCCATATATATATATATATATATATATATATATATTTTATATATATATATATATATATATATATATATATATATATATATATATATATATATATATATATATATATATATATATATATATATATATATATATATATATATATATATATATATATATATATATATATATATATAAATTAGTAATAATGGCATTCCATTTTAGTAATAAAAGTAAGAACATAATTAAACATAATCATTATATTAATAATTATACTCTATCCTTGTCTCTTATTAAAAAATGGTTTTGTCTTACTTAAACGTATAATAATTCTTATTTTACCTGTCCATAGATAACTTGTTTTTGTAACAAATTTATATTTAAACTTAAACCATCGTTCCAAGAACGGGAATGCAATTAAATACCATCGTTATTTATTTGTAAGTGTAATTTCAAAAAAAGTGTATATATCTCTATGCAAGACAAATAACATTCCTCAAGCAGGTAGCTTGCGACACCGGCTTCAGCCATCAACTAATTATTGATATTTTTAAAATTTATATCATTCTTTTTATGCAAAAACTCTTTCATAAACAAAACCATTAAAGATTTTATCATCGTTTCTCAAAGAGAAAAAATATCTTACGTATCTATCTAACAATAAATGAGATAGGTAATGCATGCAGGACGTTTCTTCAGATATTCAGATTCCTTAGTTGACTAGCTAAGCCAAGGAGTGTAAAGTGAGAGGTTGAATCATATAAAACGTAAGAAGCGACGCTTCTCGGCGTGGACTGTTTCGAATACTTCTTCGGTGTTCGTTAGAAAATCGTTAATTTCTATGCTAATTGTAAATTAATTTAGTGTTCTGTATGTTATAGTAGAAAAACACAAACTTTTACACTGCATGCAGTACTGATTTCATCACAAGAGATCCATAGCAACTATTCTTTTCCTTGTCTTACAGAACTGAAACAAGTCCCTTGAGTTTTGGTTAGGTGAATCCCAGATCTTTGCTCTTGACATATCCAAAGCTTTCGACCAGGTCTTTCACCCAAACTTTGTTCTTGGAACTCTCGTTTCCTTTTCATATCAGTTACGTAGATCGTGACTCTTGCAGCTTTCACCAAATTAATGCTGGGTTGTCCCAGGGCTCAGTACTGACCCCAACTAAGTTTCTTCACATAAATTAACTCTTTTCCACAAATAATCTCTTTTATGGTTTTACTGGTGATACTACCCTTTACTGTAATATTCTGCTTCTCAAGCCAGTCCCTAACACTACTTTGGAAGACATTAATGCAGATATCTTTGTCACAAGCCCTTTAACTAATATTGGGTTAGGGCGCCAAAACTCTTATCAGTCAAATGCCTCTAAATCATAATTATGTTCGCGGTCGCGGAAAAGGTTTACCAGTACTTATGCTTTACTTATGAGCGACCAAGTACTACACAAAAAAATGTCATTTAACCTTGTTGGCGTTACTTTTAAGAATTACTTTATCCACTCACAGCTTTAAAAAAGCTTTTACTGCTTTTTCGAGCCAGACAGTATTCTCCCCTTCTAATCTGTATACTCTGTATGCATCCCAAACTAGACTTGACGCGACGAGAAATTCTCGTCTATTGTCCCGTTTGTTTTGTTTCTCTCGATGTTTTGGGTTTTATGATCAGGATCTTAATGTAAAGAAAAATAGAAGTCTTTATAACAATAAGTGTTCTAATTAAAACTAAAAATAATATAAGACTTGTATATACAGGGTGGAGATCTTAAATGAAACGCTGCTTATAGCAGCTTTGCGAAAAGTATTTGTCCAAAATCTAAAAACACCTCCTCAAGATTTTTATTGGCTTTACTTTTCGTGTGAACAAAAATATTGGCGCCCCAACGAGGGGGCTTAGCCCAACCAAGTTTTTTTTTTCATAATAGAAGACACCATTTGTGACATATTTTTAAAAGGCTTATTAAAAAAGAAATTTGTTTATAGGATTTTTTTTTGATATCTGTTTAACCATGTGTCCAAATTAGAATCTTATTTTTAACTCTTTATTAAATTATATTAACAACTGCCTTTAAACTATAATGTCATCTTTTTAGCGTAGTAACTGTTTAAAATGTGCCCTATTAACTTATTGACACAGGCCCAACCGATGAAAGACGTCTTCCCTCACTCTTCTAAAAGCTTTTGGTGTAGTTAGATGAATCTCTGCTTAAACCCTTTTCTTTATTTCTTTCAGATTTCTAGATCTGGTAACAAGCACCTTTGTTGTTAAATGGCGCCATAAACATCTAAGGGTGTAATACCAGGAGGTATGGGCGGTCATTCTATAAATCCTCGCCTTCCTATTCACCTATTTGGAAAAGCAGCATTAAAGAATTTTCTTACATTTCTTGTCAAGTGAGGAGGGGCTCCATCCTGCTGCAAAAACATTTGTTGGTCTAGATTTCTATTTGAAGAAAATTTATGTCAATAATATACGTCTTAGCGTTTTTAAAAATTGAAATATTATTCTTATATTTTTTACGTTTTTATGGAATTGGACAATTTTTAAACTTGCAATATAAAATATACCTTGAATAATTTTATTCAAGACAAAAAAATCGCAAATAAAGAAGTTTTCATCAAGAAAATCGCAATTTAAACTATAAAAATTGGTCACTATTTGACATTTTATTTCAAATATTTATGATTTACATGTAACAAATACATGCATTGCGAAATGAAAATAATAATTTATAATAAAAAACTTTGCCATTACCATTATGATTATTTTCATTAAATCAAAAAAAAAATTCTAGTCAGTTACAAATATAACAGGCTTTTGACAGGTTTCTAAAATCAATTTTATATTATGTAGTAGAGTTTAAGGAACCCAGTAAAAGTTTTTTTAAATTCTGGTACATATATTTGCTGAAAAATATCAAATTAAAAATTCAATATTTAAATAACGTGCCAAAACGCTACTTTGACAATATGGCGCTGCTATGGCGTCAGTGACGTCACTTGCCTGTATTCTGATCTGTGGCACATATCATTCACGTACATTTGTTGCAAACAAACACCGAAAGTGCGATTGGATTTACATTTTATCAGTGATTTATGTAAGAAAATGAAATACAAATGGTGTGCAGTTTCAAAATGGACAAATACGTCGTTAAAAACTCCGGAAAAACTATGTATAAGTGTTTCAAAGAATGTCGAAAGCGCCGAAAGTGGTTGCAACTTTCTCAAAGGGATCCTAATGACATAGCGAATAGTAAAAATATTTTCTTCTGTGAAGACCATTTCCATGTAAGTAAACATAATATTTTTATTTTGTGATAATTAATTACATTCAGAATGTAAATATTTTCGATATTAGTTTCAGGTTATAATACCTCTAATGTTTTTAACAGAATGTCTCTTGCAACTCACTTTAAATATTTCCGCTGTTTTCCATAATGTTAGTTAAAAATTGTTAGTTACAAAGTCTTATGATTGCAATAAGCATTATACTAAACGATCCCGACTAACTTGTTTGTTTTAACTTAACATTTATAACCTATAAAAGTTCTTGCTTGCTGTGGAAGCTCATCATTATTTCACTTTCTTATGATATAATTTAGGTTACCACTAAAGTGTTATTATACTAACTTTGCTGTTTTCACATTTTTTAGCTCCGAAGCATAAAAGTCGAAATTATTTTTGAAAAATAATCCGACCATGATTGCGTCGACTTGGGGCAGGTTTCTGCTGTCTGCTTTTACAAAATCGTTGTCCATGGTGAAAGTACTTGACAGAATTTGTAAAATATTGCAAATAAATCACACAAACCATTGGATAAAATAGGAAAATCTTATTAAACCAGTTTTGAAAGCTAATATATCACAAGTAGGCGCAAGTAGGCAAACGAGGTTTACAAGCAGGTGACGTCGTCATAAACTCGACCAATCAGGAGCGTTTTGTGTCATGTAACAAACGTTTAAAAATGCATTTTTATTTACGGATTTTTGAATGAATGAATTATTATTTTCATCTTACGGTAATAAATAACCATTTTTAAACTCTTGATTTATACTGAGAACAGTAATTGACACTTTATTTTTCGCATTCTCAAATAGCCTATAGGGGAAAATAAAAAGCCGTTTTAACCAACCAGAGCTAATTATGATCACGGCGCATTTATGATAATGAAAATTGACAATTTAATGAGGAAAACCTAACCAGAACTAACCAGGAACTAAGCAGAACTAGGTTATAGTTTGGTCGTTGTTGTTTGTTAGTTCTGCTTAGTTTTTTTTTATAAAAAAATCTTTATTTTTGTTAAATGGAAAAAAACAACCTTCAATAATAACCAATTTTAGAAAACATCGGGCAACATTGTTTATTTGAACAGAGACACGTCAAAGAACGTCCTTGTATCATCTCTTTAGTTTATATTTTATGTACTATGTTTAGACAAAAGACATAAAGCATCCGCAGTTTTTTTTTGTTCAAAGTGTTTAAAAAATGATAAACTATCGAATGTATAATCAAATTATAATGAATTCTTTGGGTGATTTTCTTTACAATCACCAAACCAGCATTTAAAATATTGTATGATTTCATATTTTGTTATTTTTCCAAAATTGTAAATTGCCTGATGTTTAATTTTTAAAATTATATGGATTAAGGGTAAATTTTGGACTTAAAAAAATCACGTACCAACGACGGTTTCTTCTCTAAGGTACAATTCAAATCACTTTACAGTGGCACATGACTTTACCTGGCTTGACTAACTACCTTGCTTCCCCCACCGCGTACCACATTCTCCAACGTTACCTGTTGCGGTCGTCGCAGTTACCTGAGCTTAGCCGCAACCCAAGAACAACTTTCGTGTCTACGTAAGCCAAGTCAAATACCCGTTAGAAATAAATATTTACCATTTAGAAGGTGTTAATTACGAATTTTACACCCTTAACAACCGTTCTAGGGGTTAATTTCCTGTCTTTAAACGATAATCCGATGACCCGTCCTCCGCTCTGACCAGATCTAGGTCCCGTGTTCTCGCGAAGTGCGATTTTCTTGAAGAATTCAAGGTGTGTATTCGAACTGGAATTTCAAAGTAACTGTTGTGCGAAAACGTGGATCCGTAAATTGTAATTGTGTGTGAAATAATTTTTGGGATACTGCTTAAGAATTTTTTAGGGAATTGCTGGTCTTCAACTTCTAGGAAAGGTATGTAAATGTCTTTGATGGGTGTGCCTTCAAGGTTACGCATGGACCTCTGTTTTATTATGGTATTTTTTGGTCTTATTAGGTGTAAAAGACAACATATTTAACACTTAAATTGATTTTAGTAAAGAAATTTGCTGTATTTCTATAAAAAGTAAAAAATGTTAACATTGAACTTTTAAAATATTTTTAAATGTACAAAGATAGTAGCTTAAAATAAACCCAATTATTAAGGTTATGAATATGCTCTATAATCTTGTGGCGAATTCATGTTTTGATATATTTTTGTTAAGAGTAGGTACTTGCCGTAAAATTTGCTAGAAAATGGGACCACTTCGGTCCAGGTCCCAGGGTATAGCGAGCTGAGCCTGCTGAGCCCTATTGACCTCCATGAACTTGCAGATCACCTGCAACAAAAAAATGAAAAAAACCAAAAAAAAATCAAAAATCAAAAAACTACTCTACGTTTCGGTGGCAAGGCGATCACCGTTGTCAAGATAAAATTAAAAGAACAATAAAATGAAAATTCAAACTAAATTTTAAGAAATTTTGCTTTAAAAACTTAAGAAATCCTGAAAGTTTTTTACTGTTTATGACTTTTGTCATTTATGACAAAACGTCATAACAAAAAAATTTATGGCAAAACCCCATTAACAGTTAAAAAGGTTGGTAACAATTGCATATACGGTTTTCTGCTATTTTTGGATTTAATGATTTTTTTAAAATAAAATTGCATTTAAGTATCCTTTGGGACAGCAAATATACTACCGGAGAAGAGAAATTGTGTTTATTTTTTGTTTTTTCAACCAAACAAACTTACAGGATCTTGGAGCCAATTGGAATGCTGTGCGGGGTAAAAACGTATAAATTGATTATTCACTAAAACATGAGACAAACAAACCGAAATCTATTGCCAACAACTTAATTTAAAATAAAAAAAATATATAGGTTAAAAATATATTTAATATCTGATTATACATTCTTTCTACATTGTCAAATTCAAAATAAGTATCAACAGTGTTGCCGGACTTAATAATTTTCGGCCATCAAATTTTGATATTCCTGTTCTGTCTGACACAAGCACATTACATCCATAGCTTTGGCAGCTCTAAAAAAGCTTGGATATGTCTTTCGAGCCAAAAGTATTTCTCTTCTTCAAATCTGTATACTCTGTATGTATCCCAAATCAGACCCTCTTTAGAATATTGTTCTCATGTCTGGAAAATGGCGTTCCCTACAACACTTAGCATTCTGGACTCCATTCAAAGAAGAGCCGTTCGTCTTATTAATGATCCGACGCTCACAGAAAGGCTTCCGCTTCTTGCCCACCGTCAAGCTGCAGGGGATCTGTCGCTCTTCTATAGGTATTTTTACGGCTTCTGCTCAGAATAGTTGGCCAGTATAATTTCTTCTCTGGCAGCTTCCAACAGAGCAACACGTAGTGCAACCTTTATGCATCCTTTTACAGTTCAGTCAGGGAGGCCCCAAACTTTTCGCTTTCTTCGTTTCTTAATCCCTAGAGTGTCAATACTATAAAACCCGCTGTCCACAGAAGTTTTTCCTTCTCCTCCCAATCTCCAAATATTTAAATCCCGTGTGATCAAACTACCTCTCACCACACTTAAGACATCCACATCACGTTAGTACTTAGGCATCAGCCTTCGTGGAAAATAAAAAAATAACCTTCATAAAAATCCTTAAACTTTTGTATAAACCACTTTTTTTGTATTCCTTAAATAATACCTTTAAAAGCATGCCAAATTATAAGGATAAAAAAAAGAGTGGTGACTTATAGTTATTAAGGTATCAAGGGTATTATAAGGATAAAAACGCTTGAGGTCGATGGTGTGTTTCTCGAGGGCCTTTGGTCTGAGGGATATACGTTGATCGAAAGCGTTATAATCCTTAATACCCGTGGTGCCTTCAACGTTTAATGTCCGACTAAATATTTTTTATATGAGAAAAATTTCAATGAATTTTGAATGTATTAGTTTAAACCAAATCAAGTATAGCATTAACCTGAAAAAATTGTCGAAACGTTATTGTGGTAACCATGGTTGTTTATTTTCAATAAGAAGCAAAAATAAAAAATAATTTTGCGTTGAGGCATAAAAAAGTCCGAATAGGTGGAAAATACCCATCTCCCCAAGATATTTTAGTTAAAGCTGCTAAAGCTGAGCATGCGCTTGTTCCAGAAAAAACTAGGCGGATTTACAGAAAGAATATTTCCTTTTTAAGCCTAGCTGAGAAAAGGTGGCCGTGTGGACGAAACTTTTGATGGCTTATTTTCAAGATTTGTCAAGTATATTTCAAATTCCCACAAAGTTTTTAATGTTACGTAAAAATTAATAGTTCATAAAAAGATAAGAAGTAATGAAAAGTTGATTTCTCTGCAACAGTTCTAAAGAACTTGGGAGAAATTATCAGCCTAAGAGTTGAAGGTTTTGACTTGCGAGCAAGTTTTAACTTTTTTAAAGAAGCGCCACTGAAAAAGAATTTTGGAGATAAAGTTGCGTTAGTGATAGGTGCATTCGGAGCTTTAGAAGAGACGAGTTTGTGAAAATGAAGTTTTCCGATGTCGTGATATGGGTCAGCATAATTTATTGACATTCCCAAAAAAAAATGGGCAAGCAAGGAGCTTTTTTATTATGACAGTGAAATGTGCCAACAAAGTTAAATTTGGGATATGTGTCTTTGCGACCTAAAAGTGCACCTATTGATAGGTTTTTATGCTATCGTGATGAACGATGTACTTGCAGCCTATAGGTAAAAATACATTTGGAAATATACCCTTTAAGATTGCTACATACTTGGGTTTACCTGATGCTAAGGCGTACACAGGCATTGTTTGCGACAGCGGGAAAATTAATTCTGATGCGGGAGGTAGTTCCGAGAGCTTAATGGGTTAGGAGGCTGGAAGAGTTCTTCGGTAGCAGAGGGTACGTGGTGATAGTAAAGCTCCAAATTGGCTAATGCTTTCCTTGTAGTTGGGAAAAGTATTACTTCAAGTAACACAGCAACTGCGGTGGGGAGGAAAGTGGAATTTTTCAGTTTGAAAATTGTACGTTTTACTTTTTTTTTTAAATTATTTTTAAGATTTTTATTTCTTAAAGTTTGAAAATTTTGATTTATTGGTAAATTTGTAGGCCCTAGGGCGTTATTTTTTTTAATAACGCCCCAGGGTAATTTCGTATTTAACTGACTTTGACATAATATTATTATTTGTCAAATAATATACCAGTCGGACATTAAATAATTTTAAGTTTTCCTAATAATTAGTTTAGTATTAAGCAAAGAAAATCAAGAATTGTGTTAATTAATTGATATTGAGGCCACACCGTTGTTTTTATTAAAATTTATTATAAATAAAATTTTCGAGAAAATTTCCTTAATTTACTTTTTTTTAAAAAAATAAGTTCTCTTTTCTAAAGGACTAAAAACATTTAATTTACTTTATGGTTATTATCAAATTTTTTGGTACTTTTAAAAGAATATAATAATATCCAAAAATGTGACCTTATACCTTAATTTTAGTAGTAAATTAATGGAATAAAAAACATTATTAGGATTTTCCTAATTAATAGATAGATAATATCACTTGCATTGTTATTATTTTTATTATTTTACAGACAGAAAATCATTATTAAAACCTAAAGATTTTAATTTTTCAGATACCATAAATATCCTTATTTCTTACACAACATTTACGTAAAGATAATAATAAATATACCCTGGAACTAGAATTCTATGCCACTTTCTTTTATTGAACAATTTCCGACCGCAAAATTAGCAAACCCGCATAGAGAAATGCGCATAACAAATAATTATTAATAATAATTTATTGTTATTAGAATAAGCAATACAATTTTGCAGTAGAATAAAACTAGTTCAAGGATATCTCGGCTTGTAAAACTACAGGGGTTGCCCGTAAAATATTTCTTTTTTTCGTAATTTTATAAAAATTTAAATTTAAACATTTCATATAATTGCACTCTATAGGCAGAAACAAGATTTTTATAGACCATGGCTATTGTAAAAACTAGTATAAGTTTTAATATCAGCACACTCCAAAAACATTATACATACTATTTTTGACATAAATTCTTAAACGGTTTCTGAGATAACGCGCAAAGGTTTTAATTTTTTAAATCGATTTTTCTCCAAAACTATAATAGATAAAACTATGTGGACAATGCCGGTGTTTTAAAAACTTTTCAAAGAATACTATAGATCTTTTTGACATTTCTACAAGTTTTTAAACGATCAAAAAAAAAAATAATTTAAGTAATTGTTTTTATCCGTGTTTCAATATACTTACATCAACAACAGGACTTTATTTTTAAACTTCCTGTACTTTTTTTAAAAACGAATATAGCCATTTCGTGTATTTTTTTCCGTGAATTCAATAATCTAATCAGAAAAACATTTGAAACAAAAAAAAGTACAGCACGAGAGAAGTATTTTTTAAATGGAATACCCCGTATATTTCTATATCAATGGATTGAGATTTTTACGAGAAATTCGGTGATATAGGGGTTGCTGGGTTTATTTCCTGCAGTTCTGCTGCAATTGTCTAAAAACTGCATGATACTATAAGGATAGTTTCACCTGAAAAAAACTGGCTGCCACAGGTCACAGGTGCTTATTTGTCAAAGTCAAGAACTTTAGAATTGCGTTTATTACTTTTTGGGATAGTTTTATAATGGGGGTTTCATTAGAAGAACGGCTTTATATTATATTACCTCTAAGAATAATATGATATTCTTATCTATTTCTAAATCAAGCAGCAAAACTACAATAAACGGAAAAAATTAAAATACAATGCGAGGTAAAATATGGTGGTAATAGGAACACTTATAACAAAAATGTATAATATTACTAATAATTTAAATGTTCTATATGATCCCCGTTATTTTCTAAACATGATCTATAACCCCCTCCTTAGCCTTTCTAAGCTCGCCGATATTATTTGAGGTTTTGGTTAAGACGATTAATTTCATTTACAATTTTTTCTCTCATTTCTTCCTTTAAGTGACCCCAAAAAAAGTGTCCAAAATTGTAATATCTGTAGTATTAGCTGGCCATCTAATAGTGCCATAACGTCTAATTCACTGATTGTATCGGCGATTGAGAAACTGCATAACTTGACGAACAGCATGGGGCGGCGCTCCGTCTTGTTGCCAAATTATCTTGCGATACGTTTTGAGTGGCAACTCTTCTAAAATGTCCTCAATATCGTTTTCAAAAAGATTGATATATCTTTCTCCAGTTAAGGATCCCTTATAGAATATTGGCCATACAATCCTATTGCTAAGCACACCATACGATAAAGAGAAGACCTCCCTTGGTATTTAATCTCTTGAAATTTACTGGGATTTTGTCTTGTCCAGCAGTGCGTATTGCGTTGGTTAAACATTCCCGATGTAGTGAATGTAGCTTCATCCGTCCAAAGAATTAAAATTCTTGACTTTGACAAATAAGCACCTGTAACCTGTGGCAGCCAGGTTTTTTCAGGTGAAACTATCCTTATAGTATCCTGCAGTTTTAGACAGTTCAGCAGAACCGCAGGAAATAAACCCAGCAACCCCTATATCACCGAATTCCTCGTGAAAATTTATCTATTGATATAAAAATATATGGGGCCATTTAAAAAATACGTCACTCGTGCTGTAACTCTTTTGTTTTTGTTTCAAATGTTTTTCTGATTACATTATTGAATTCTACGGAAAAAATACACAAAATGGCTTTATTCGTTTTTTAAAAAAGTACAGGGAAGTTCAAAGCTAAAGCCCTGTTTACTTTAAAATAAATAACCCTGTACTTTCACTACAACAAAGCGGATCAAAATTAAAAAGGTGCTTTTTGAGTAATAAAAAAAATAAGAAAACTTACTGATCCAGTTGCCACCCAAGTTTAAAAATATTTTTTTTCACAAGACTGCGTATAGTGATGGACAGGCTGCGGAGTGGGAGATATGTTTGGAAGCGATAGAGTTAAGTTACATTCAATATAGATCTCGTGTGTTGTAAGAAGTGGCTTTTGTTTGTTTGTTATTGTCATCTCTGCTTCACAAACAATAAACACGTCTTAACCTGTTCCTTTATGCATATAAAGTATCTATGATGGCAATGTACGTAAGGAAGTACGAACGATAACTCCTTAGTTTATATTTATTATTATAAAGTACATTTTCTACATGTTATTATCTAAAATAATTTTTCATTCTTAAAATTAGT
>JAHBCN010023789.1:0-12332 GCA_019359885.1 Listronotus oregonensis | reverse complement strand
TTATTAAAAAAACTTTCTGCATTCAATCTTTCATTAAAATATAAAAGGGAAAATTGAAATGACTTACTAGGGTTTCAATTTTTTGCTTTAATACTAGTATTTATTATTAACAAGGCAAAACGCATGTGAGGAGGTGGGTAAAAATAAAAAAAACAAAATTTTTACTTTTGGGAAACCCTTTTTTTTTGCTGTTTTTTTTTTAATTAATTGTGGGTTTTGGGTTTAAGGGGGTTTTGTCGCGTGCCAATGTTTTTTGAACGTCTGTGATTCTCTGAATTAAATTTCTTTGTATGTTACATCTTTAAGATTTATTTTTTTTCTTATTTTTCTAAACCCCCTTATAATAATTTAAAAACTCTTCCATATTTTGGTATTAACCCTGTCGGTTAATTCTTTTTTTAGTAAACCCCTATAAAAATGTATCAAGAAAAATGAGAACTATGAGACCTATCAGGTCATTTCACCCCCCCATTTCCAATCTGTCAATAGATCTTTGGGTTTTCGATACCTGTCCTGTATTGTAAGGTGAAATGGGGGAAAGGGGGAAACCAAATTTTAATAATTACCGAAAAATAAATTATTTAAACCCCCCTGTAAAAGGGTGAAACCTAGTGGGTGTTTTTTTGCAATTTAGGATTTCTTACAATCTGAACTCCTAGATTTTGCCTTTAGGCTGACACTCTATTTGCATTATTATTTTAAAGGGTGGCCGTTTCGCCATTTTAAAATTTCCCATAAGAACATTACTGTCTTTTAACCACGCGACTCTAAAACTTGGCAAAATAAATAAAGGATCCCCTTATATTTACATAAATAAGACATGTATCTTTCTCGTAAAGACATATAATAAAAAAAACTAAGTTTTAATGCTTTAAAAACAAGGTTAAAAACCATTAAGAATTGAGTTGGTTTTTTTTTTTTTCGGAAAAGTTTAAAAATTTTATTGTGTTTTATAGACATTTATAGAACCAAGTAACAAAAATAATATGTTTTATTATCCCTTTTTTTTCTTTTTTTTTATTGTAAATTTTAATTGTTTATCCCATATTCGATGTTTTAGAACGGAGCGGTTTAAAAGGATAGCAATTCAAATAACGTACACTTCAAAGAAGGACAGAAACTCGTTTACTAGGTGAGAGTAAAACATAGCGACTTAAGGAATCTGCCCGAAAACAACTTTTCAGAATTTCGGATTTTCAAGTAGATGGCGCAAAAAAAAACGTCGGGGTCGGAAACGGGCCCCGTACTAGTAAGATTTGCCCTTTAATTTAATTTGCGTCATTTTTGTTATTTCATTTTTCAAAAAAAACCCCTTTTAAAGGACCTTTCTTCCCCCCCGTCGAACAAGTGTGCGAAAGAGAAACAAGATTAGCAGTAAACATCTCCCCGCCCCGTGCCTGATTTCGGGGGAAGGGTTACATCCCCCAATATCCCATATAGAAAATTATATTTTTTTTCAAAAAAAATGCTCGGCAAAAAAATAAAGCAGATTTAAACTTTTGTTTTTTTTGTCCGACGTATTTCCCCTGTTTTACCAGTATTTTATTGAAACCGAAAAATTTTTTAAAAAAAAAAAAAAACGATTTCCAACGGCGCCCGTTAACCCGTATTTTAGGGGAGGATCAGGGAAAAAATTTTATGGGAACAGAAATTTAATGCTCGGCCGCGGTAGCGCGAACTTGGCTTTTAAAAAAAAATTATGTACGCGAATAGCGCCCTTTGCTTTGCGTAAGTTAATTGCTTTAGCAAGCTGTTCACTGAGCCTACCCGCACTAAAAAAAAACCTGGGTAAACCCCCCTTTCCGTTTTTTCCCCTTTTTTATTATCTTTACTCATTAAATTTATTCTTAACGGTGGACAATTGTTTCGACCTTCAGTGTATCCCCCCCCTTTAAGAAAATTTCCCTTGGCGTGCGAACAAACTGGAGGGGTGAAGAATCCCTTTTTTCTCCCCCCAAGGTTTTTGGTTAAAACCCCTCACCCTTTATATCACGTTGAAGGGAGAAAAAAGGTTATTTTGATTTTTTTTCCCTTATCCATGGGGGTCAAGGCTGCCCTAGTGGTTTTGCTTGGGGTTTTCACCATTTTTAAAATTTAATTTTTATTTGTTAAGGGGGTTTTTTTTCAAGGCATCGTTTATAATCGTTAATTAATGTTATTACAGAAAAAATTTTTTATTCAAAAAAATAAAAAAATTTGGGTTACTCAGTTAAAATAAACTTTTAAAACGTATTTTAAAATTTCATTAAAACCCGTTATTTCATTTTAAGTTTAAGTTTGACTTTTTCTTTTTAACATTTTTGGGTAAAAAGATTAATATAAAATAAACAATAAAATATCAAAACTCATTTTTTTTTTAAAAACACATACAAAAATGTTTTCAATTTATTTTAAAATATCAGGGGCCCAGATCGACAAACTCGGGTTTTTTAAAAGGGGTTTTGGAAATTTTTAAGATTTTAACGTCGTGGGAAATGGGGAAAATATTTTTAGGGGGGTGGCTGTTATAAAAGTAGGTGTCAACTTCAATTTAAATAAAAACCCCCTGGAGAACGTAAATTGATATGGGGACCAGATTTTTTTAAACCGGGGGCCCAAATTTTTTTTTTCCCAAAAATTTTTAATTTTCCCAAATTTTTACCTGAAAAGATTTTTAAAAAAAAAATAAAATGCCAAAATTTTTTTTTCATTTTCTAACTAATACAGAATCTAAAAGAATAATTGGGGGCCCTGAACTACAAAAAAAAATATGGGCCCCAAAAACCCCAAAAAAAGGTAAAAAAAACCTAAAAACCCCTTTAAATTCATTAAAAAAAAACCAAATGTCATTTTTAATTTGTCAAAAAAATTTTAATTCATGCCCCGAAAAATATGAATAACCACAAATTTTTTAAAAACGCAAGGTTATTTTAACTTTTCAAGATGGGCATTTTTTTCCCTTTTTGGGGTTGGGGCCCCAAACTTGAATTTGTATGATTTTGTATTAGTCTGATTAAAAAAAAAATAAAAATGTTGTCAGTTTTATGTTTTTTAAAAAAATTTTTTTATTGAATCGAAAATTAAAAAAAAAAAAAAAATAACAAAAATTTTGGGAAGTTCAAAAATTGGTATATTTAGATACGATGGCCCCCCATTAGTTTTTGATTTTACCTTGCTGAAAACCTTGTAATTTTTTTATTTTTGTTTAAAAGGTTTCATGATCGTCCCCTACCTAAATCAAACGTTTTTTACATATTTAAGTTTTGTACACAAATTTTTGTAGGAAAGCCTTTTTAACTGGTTTGTTTTTGGTAAAAAAAAACCCACTTTAAAAATTTTTTAAAAATATTTTAAACTTATTATATGTGTTTAAAAAACAAGATTGAAAATAAATTTAAAAAACTAACTAGAAAACATTTTTTTGTAAAGCCCCAATTTTTTTAATGCTATCTTGTTTAGCATTAAAATAAGGGCAAGTTTGTATAAGGATGCCTATTCCGAAAATGTTTAGTTTTTGGTAAATTATTACATAGTTTAATATTTTTATATGGCGATTGCTGATTTGATGTTTAGTTATACTCCCATTTAGTTAAAATATTTTACTCTTAGTTGAGTTATGACGGTGACATTTATATAGGGATTGTTTTTAACGCCATTATAATGAGCTCCGAGTATTATGGAATCGCCATGAAAAAATATTAAAGTGGCAATATATCGAATCCAAAAATTTTCGTAATGGACAACCTTACACAAACTTGCAAATATAAGATAAAAATATAGATAAAATTGTAAAATTCGGGGTTTCCTTAAGAACAAATATTTTTGGCAATTTTTAAATTTCATTTTTAATCTCATTTCTGAACACCCTTTGTAATAAGTTATTAGAATATGTAAAATCTCCTTGAATTAAGGCATGTAAACATCAGTTTTGATGTAAAAACTTAAATATGTCAAAAACGCTTAGATTTAGGTATAGCATATTATAATGAAATTTGCCTAAAGTCTTGTGTAGGAATCTAAAGATAAAATAATATATAGGGAGTTTTATTTAAAATCAGCTAGTTGACACCTACTTTTGGTACCATAATAATCGGAAGTGTCAGCAACTTGAAAATATTTTAACCGAGTTGTCGCTATCGACGTTAGTAAACCTTTAAATTTTAAGTTGCCGTAATCGCTGCAGTTCGTTGTGGCACACCACAAAACTATTTACTTTTAAGTTTTATTTTTGATATAACCAATTACAAAATATGTCATCTTCTAAAGCATGAAGCTAGTCTTAAAGGATTGTTTCTTTTCGTGGATTATGTTTGCTCATAAAACTCTCAATTTTAATTTTAACTCTCGATAATAATGGTGGTATCTTGAAACAGTGCATCTTATTTAGGTATGTGGATATCCTGAATTATCTTAACCCTTTTTTGTCATAGTATCATTTCAGCACATAAACCTCCTGGCCTTTTAACAGATTCTGTTTTATAACTGGTACTTGGTTGTATATCCTAAAATATCAAAGATGAATAATATTAGTATTGACCTATGTCCAGGGTTTTCTGTATATTTTATATAGTTTACTAGCTTTTCGCCCGCGTGGATTAAACGATTTTGGCTTTTCTTGTTATTTTCCCGTCTCGCAAAAAAAAACTTATACATTCCATACATGGAAGAATATTCTTAGTCTAGCCTTTTGCCAAATTTTATCTTGACGAGTCAAGGATAAAAAATTGAATGGGTGATCATGATTTTATTTTATTTTATTTTCAAATTAAACCCCCTATAATTTTTTAATGATTATGACAAATATTATCTCTAATGACTAGATGCATTTGTTTAATAAAATAAAAAAATAAATAAAAAAATTTTAATTGTATTGTATTAAATTGTTATATTTTTCTTTAATAGGCACTTTATTCCGCTTTGGTTTGTAGAATAACTTATTATTTAAATATTAAGTTTTATAGATAATATAAAACAAATTTAGACTAATAACTACTCAAAAACATCGCACACATCTACATGTTTTTAAAGTGTACTCGAGGGCGGATTGGGAAAATTCTTATGGGGGGGGGCGTCCTTAGGCAGGATAACCAGGGTTTTGGGGGTATTCATATTGAAATACGCCCCAATGTTAAGGGGGTCCGGGCGTCCTCCGTCCAGGTTAGCCACCTGTCTGGCTCCACTTGAAAATTACAAATTACAGTAGGCCTACGTATTATAGCAACCACATTATTTTTTACAAATAACTATTGCCTAACCTAATACAATAGGCAACATAAAAAGTTGTCAATTAATAAGTTACTAATTAACATAACAACAGTTATGTTCTTCCATTTTTAACTCGTTTGTTTTTTCCCCTTTTTTTTAGATGACGGGGGGGAGCAATCGCCCCATTCGCCCCTCTCTGAATCCGCCTTTGAGTCTACTAATAAGCTTTAAATACACAACACAAAAACACTTACCAACACCTACCAATAGTGGTACAGCTGTAAAGTGGCAAACAAGATTTTACTCCAAGTGCTGTGAACACCGTTGTGAAAGCAGCAGCGTTTTGCTACCGCTCCGACAGGGCTAAGGCGAAAAAAAAAATACCGTGTGCTGACCGAGCTAACAACTTGTGTGGTGTGATTTCGTCTAAATAAGTAAGTTGAGCATTAATTAAAAATAGCAGTAGAATTTTGCTT
Source organism: Listronotus oregonensis (assembly GCA_019359885.1). Classification (NCBI taxonomy): domain Eukaryota; kingdom Metazoa; phylum Arthropoda; class Insecta; order Coleoptera; family Curculionidae; genus Listronotus; species Listronotus oregonensis. Next base: position 6,672 of record JAHBCN010023789.1, on the reverse strand, counting down.
TAAAAAAAAATGCTTTTTGCTTGATCCTTCATTGCTTTATCCATTTTTTTTCTTTTGCTGCGATTATCATAGATAAAAACTGAGTTAGTAATTAATTTAGCTATGATTGAACCAGGGGGGGATCCCTCCCCCGCGTTCCAAAACAACCACTAAAATTACAATTTCTAATTTAGATAAAAATAATAAAATCGGTGACGATAAGCAAAATAACGTCAGGCATGAGAATTCCAAGATCGATATCAACAAAAAAGACGAGAAAAAACAATCCATTTTTTATTCGGAATGCGATACCGGACCTTTTACGGTTTACCTGGAATCAACGGAGATAGGGAACATTAACATCGGAAAAATTAATAATATAAAAATAGCGAGAGATATTTTTAATTTAAACCTGAGGGATGTTAAGAAAATAAACAACAAGGGGTTAAACCGAATTTCAGTAGAATTTTTGTCTTATCAAGCGGCAAATAACTTTTTAAATAATAAAACCCTTTTAGAAAAGGGATACGAAATTTATATACCCTTTAACTTTGTCACTTGTAAGGGAATAGCGCGGCAGGTTGACATAGACATTAGTGAGGGAGAAATTTTGTGTGCAAGTCCGAGAGTAATATTGAAATTCTTAACGTTAAGAGGCTAAATAGAAAGATTTTTAAAGATAATCTAGCAGAGTATGTCCCAACAGGTACGGTGCTTTTTACTTTTAAAGGGGTCAGGTTACCGAGATACATTTCCTTTTATAGTTTAGCATACCCGGTGATAATATAAACCAAAAAAAAAATTCAAAATTTTGATTTTAAAGAAATAATAGAATACATCTTTAACACATCAGAGGAAAACAGGGCAGCCCTTAAAAAAATTATTATGTCCCAACAGGATATACAAGCCTACAGGGACATGGACGCGGAGTCAGACTCTGCATAACCTCAACAATCATAGGACTAAATATTAAAACAAGTTTAAAAATAATTCAATGGAATATACGTAGCATTAAATCAAATAGGGACAATCTAAACTGCTTAATCTATAAAGAAGACCCAGACATCATAATGTTAAATGAAACCTGGCTAAAACAAGACTATAACTTCAATTTAAGGAACTACAATGTTCTAAGACAAGATAGAGAGGATGGGTATGGTGGAGTCGCAACATGCATAAAAAAGAACCTAATATTTTTAAAAGTAAAAACTTATAACTCGGAAAACGTACAGTTTTTAGTCATCAAAATAGGGGAACAATATTTTATCAATATTTATGCAAACCTACAATCCCATGTTACAGCCAACCTTTTTGAAAACATGTTAAAAAATTTAAATTTAGATCAAATAATCATAATGGGGGACTTAAACTCTCATCATCCACTGTGGGATACAACCCCAGTGAATGCAGGGGGGAGAGCTATAAGTGAGCTCTTACTCGAAAAAGATCTTACTCTAATGAATGATGGCACAGCCACCCTATTTCACAACTCAACTAATTCAAGTGCAATTGATTTAACAATTGTAAGCAGCCAGTTGGCACTTGGTGCCAACTGGAGTGTACTACAAGACTGTGGAAATAGTAATCACTTCCCCACTTGCTTAGTGCTAAACTCCAAAAACAACTTATCGCTTAACGATAATACAGCCACCAAACATAATATTAGAAACTTCCACTTAGCTGATTGGGACTCCTTCCATGATAGAATTCTGTTAGAATTAGTGAACAAGAACGAAGAGATGGAGTATGAAGAGCTTTTTAAGACCATTGACTTAATAGCCGATGACACAATTCCCCTGAAGAATTCTGGTTCCAAAAAGAAAGAAAGGGCTACATGGTGGGATAATGAATGTACCTCATGGATTAAAGAGAGAAAACTCTCCCTAAAGAGATTTGGATCAGAGGCAAACATGGACAACTACATAGCAGCCAAAAAAACAATTGCCCTCACAAGGAAAAAACTAAGAGAAAAAAAGAAATAGTTTTAAAAAATTTTGTGAAACACTCAACAGAGAATCCAATATAAAATATGTCTGGAATAAAATTAATAAATTCTCACTCACAAAAACAAATAACATTCCCCCTATCCCAGACGATATCAAAATTCAAATATTAAAAAAAACATCTATACCACAAATTAATCCTACATTTAAAATAAGGCAAATTCCCGAATCTGAGACAGTGGAACCTTTTACTATGTACGAACTAAATTTCGCACTGGCCAATAAAAATCTTTCAGCAACGGGACTTGATAACATACCCTACGCACTACTGAAAACCTACCCCAACAAGCTAAGAATATACTAATCTATAATTTCAATAATTTTTTAAAAGGCAAATGTATTCCAGATGAATGGAAGAAATTTAATTTCATAAATTTGTTAAAGATAAACAAAGATCCATTGCTTCCAGGAAGTTATAGAACAATAATTCTATCTTCCTGCTGCTGCAAAGCATTAGAAATCATGATCAAGAATCGTCTGGACTGGTTCCTGGAGAAAAAACTAACTTTTTCCAATCAAATTTCAGGATTTAGACGGGGCAGAGGAATTCAGGATAACATAGCACTCATAACTTCTTACGTATTAGACGCCTTTAGTTCTTCTGAATCAGTCTTGGCAGTTAGTCTAGATATAAAAGGCGCTTTTGATAATGTTAACATCTATATATTATACGAAATTATGATTAAACTAAACATACCAATAGCCATGTGTAACCTAATATTCCAAATATTAAAAAATAGATTAATGTATACTAGAAGCAACGATGGATCACTACTGGGCCCTTACTTGGCCAATAGAGGAATCCCCCAAGGATCACCTTTAAGTACAGTGGCATATGGAGTACATACCCTCACATATTTCCTTTCCTCCGCTGTGCATGTGCAATACCCTGCTACCTTTATTGTTTTACTAACCACCTCTTTATATTCTTAAGCCCGTAGCCAATAATGTTACCTAATGCTACAATCAAGTTCACAGCACTTTTTTAGAATACAAGAAATAATCGGCAGTCTTCGCATGGTCCAGAGCCAGACACAACCTGGACAGCCTCCAAATCGAGCTGGCAATTGCCGAGCAGCAACGCCAAGAAACAAGCAAGCAAGCAAGCAGCAAGATTTTACTCAACAACCACAGACATTGTATATCCGGTAAACATTTTTGGAATCAAATCAAAACTAATTAAGCAAGCCTAATGTCATTCTCAACATCTTAAAAGAAAATAAAATAATAAGTAAATAATATTTTTTGCATAAATATAATTAAAGAGGTGAAATAGCAATGGTACTTCATACATTTTTATGGCATGAAAAAAGTATTTGTAAGACATTTTGGTAATGAAATAAAAAATTAATAATTGTAATAGGATCTATGGAGAGAATTATGTCATTTATTCATCATATATCCTATTCACCATGATAACTTTACGTAATGCTAGTGTATTAACTTATCCGTAACAATTTGTGTCAATTTTTTTTTATAAATATAAATAAATATAGGTAAATATATAGAAATGTAACCAGTCAAGTAAAAACCTTTCAGCATAAAAAAGATATGTACTGGGGCTTTAACAATTATTGCACAATTCTGTGCTAAAATTAATTAAAATACCTCTTTGTCAAACCGAAATATTTTTAAACCAATTATTGGCCAGTTTAAGGGTGGTTTAAGGTCAAACCATAAACTTGAATTTCGTTTGTGCTGCTGTTGCAGTTCCCGTTCGCAAGTTAGACTTGGGCGGCAGTGAAACGGCAACGACAATGAAATGTCGAGTTTAAAATTGCAAAGTTACTTTTGAAAGTTGTATCCGCGATGAAATATAATTAAAAAAAATAATGTGAATTAAATTTGTACTTACCTTTTGTCATCTTTGGGTATAAAATACCCTAACCAGGCCTAAACTCTTTGAGTCATTTTAGTTTTGTATTTCCTTATAACCACTTTTACATCGTCTTTTAATGTCTTTACAGTTCATAAGAACACAAAACGTAACAACAAAATGCACCAGTTACATTCCATAAATATTAACACCTTTAACTAAACAAAGAATTTTTAAAATATAAACAAAACTGTCGTTATTCGGAATGGCCATTTAAAATCCAGAACACCAACTGATTTAATTGTTATCCTATATTCTAATAGGTACATTCGAATCTCAAGAGCCAGGTATTGCATACTCTTTGTCATTCCATAATGTAAACAAAGACAAATAGATGTGACGAGCATCACAAGGTAAAAAAGAGCAAAAGGATGATCGCTCTTCTCGTCTCGGGCAATAGCCAAAAGCCAAATAATATTTATAGTGGGACATTCTCCAGTAAAAAAAAATATGTACATTTTAAAGGTGCGTTTAGACCTGAGCACGCACGCACTGATCCACCGCGAATGCTCAAGTGTAAACGGTTATGCGCGCACGCTCACGCTGTGTGTTTCTATGCGCGAATAGCTTTGGCGCGATCCGCCGGCTGTCGATCTCGATGCGATGCTCAAAAGAATTAATTGGTTCGCGAACGTCCAGTTTGAACGGGGTTGGGACTGTTGGGAGTATCTACGAACGCACGTACTTCAACGGGCGAATTAGTTTAATTTGAAAATGGAGTGGAGTAACACCAAAGTTTTGCTTCTATACCAAGAATTCGAAAAACTTCCTATATTATGGGATGTGAGGAACCAAGAATATTACTCTAAAACAAAAAAACAAGATGCTTGGTAAGCACTTGTGAATAATTTAAATATTGCGAATTTAGATAGTGCAGAAGCACAAAAAAAGATAAAAAGTCTTATGGAATTGTTTCGCCGTAAAAAAAGTAAAATTAGGGCCAGCATTGGAACTGGAAAAGGTATGTACATGCCTGTATGTGTATACCGGGTGTTGCTCTGCCGGGCGGTACAAAGAAAATCACATGTAAATTTTCAAGTAGTAAAATATTGGCTCTCCTAATTATTTTACACAAAAATGTTATTTAGATATTTTGAGGAGCACAAAGAGTTGTACCCAATGTGCAAGCTTTATTATTTCACTAACCCCAACCAATACAAATTCTGATGCAAATTTACATCCCTTTTCTGAGAGTTAAACAAAACTATTATTTTTGTTAAGAAAATATTATTAATTTTTTTTAGTTTAATGTTTTTTTAATACTGTTCAATTGGTTTTTTTTTATTTTAATACTTTATGCATGTGATATATGAACTGGGTTTTAAAAAAAAAAAACAACCCAAATATACATACCTTTATATAATTTCTTTCACGAAGCACTTCCACTATGGCTTGGACAAACTTCAGGAATAATGTAAGAGATAGAAGATTTTGAGACTCTAAGGGTATTGTAAGATTTTAGGAGTCTCCAGTTGCCAAGAAACAAAAAATCAGTGCTAGACGTTCTCTTGGTGATATTGACTTTCTATAATTTGTATCCATTTTAATAATTTTGTTATCAAACTAAGCAGATATTCAAGTAAATTTTTGTCTTTTTTGTAAAATTTCGAAATTGATCATAACTACTTCACTAACTCGCATAATAGATTCTGTCTGTTGCGTAAAATTAGTTTGCACCAACGACAGGCTCTTTTCAGCTTCTTTCTTTTATCAAATTATACATTAAAATAAATGCACCCGCCATGATTTCACCCTCGTCTTTTCCCTTATTAATGACCCTGCGAACAACTGGGTCAGCTTGTGCGCCAAAAAAATACATAAACCATTTAAACGCTTTTCCAAACGCAAACGAATGCGTGCATGGATGCTCACTGCGAAGTACCAGGTCTAAACCCACCTTAACACTGCCTTTGTACGCCATATTAAAAAAAATTTTTTGTTGTGAGAGTAAGTTATTTGGGTATAATAACAAAATATTTTTTTTTTGTTTTACAAGTATTTTATTAAAAATAATAGGCTTGACGTTTTTGGGGATAAAAATTCCTGTTGTTTTAAAAATAACTTAACAATATTTTAACAGTCAAGCCTGACCGACAGTCAGCACTAAAGGGAGGTTTTGAAAATTTTACCTTTGATCAACTACAGCGCAGATTTCTTAGCAGTCTATTACCTACATTGTAGTTGATCATACATTTTCATTTATTCGTCCGATGTCAGCGCTAACCGTCGCCATCGGTCCCTTAATTTGTTTTAAAAAGTACCTTTTTGCTGCGAATTTCCCCAGAAACATTCATAACACTTAAACTACAAGGCGGGTTAAACAAAGGGATATCCTTGCTTTTTATACCTACAATATTTGTTTTTCCATTTATTGAATTTCTAAACCTTCATTTTCTGGCGATTTTTAAATTTTTACTTGTACTTGCTCTACCACACTATTTTTTTTGCTAAAAGTCGGTGGTACTTTAAATAATAGGGGTGTAAAAATTTTTTTCAATTTTAAATATACCCAACATTTTTATTACATGAGTGAACAAACATTAAAAAATTTTTTTAATAATTTTTAAATTCCGCATACTATTATTTTAAAAATTTTTCCAATAAAATTCAAAAAGTGGCATAATAATTTTTTTTATAATACAGTCAAAAGTCTTATTATGGCGAAGTTTAATTTAAAATTCTAAAATATTGAAGAATGACCCTTAAATTTTTTATTAGATTGTTTCACTTTTCGAAATAAGTCTCTGTACTTTCGGGAAAATATTGGCATTTATTTTTAGTTGAAATTGTTGACATTTTTCGGTTATACTTTTC
>JAHBCN010023788.1:0-12295 GCA_019359885.1 Listronotus oregonensis | reverse complement strand
GCCCCCGGGAGAGAAAAGCGCTCCACGTGCGTGATTGTTCGGCGGAGAAAGGTATACAAAACCGGATTTTTACAATAGTTGAGCTTTATCTTATTTTAAAGTTTATAGTAAACAGCTTTTATTGTGGGGACGCCTATGCAAGGAAGACTGGGGGGAATTTAACGCGGAAGTTTTTTATAAAGGGGTTTTTCATCCTAGGCTAAAAGCCAGTGAACCATCTGACTAACCCATTTCCCAAAAAGTTTAGAAAATTTTTAAATATTTTTCCGGCCAAATATGAAAATACAGTTCGGGCAGGTATCCCCCGGGGATTCCATCATCTCTTAAAATTTTGAAATGTTTAAATTTACATATGTTGGGGTCAAAAAATTTTTGACAACCTAATTTGATGGTTACAAGTATGTCCCAACGATAGAAAAGTTGTCGTGGGGATCGCAGTTTTTTAACCTGCTCCCAAAGGATAAGATTTTAAGGGCATATTTTTTTTAATATTTGGGAAAAAGTATATCGACGGTTCAGAAGTGAAACCCCGGATCTACAATTTTCTAAGAACTGGGGAAACCACGTATCTACATTTTTGCCGAAATACACTTAAGATAGAAACGATAGAAAATCTGTTTACGCATCTTTTAGAATAACCTCGTATTTTTTTTAAAAAATATTTTATAAAAATTAATTTTTTGTGATAACACGTTTTGCATAGGTACAAATCAGTTGGTGACCCCCAGATCTTATTTTTAGTACTGTGTAGTTTGTAATGGCCCAAAACGGTTTTGGTAGCTGTGTGAATTAAGGTAAGTTTAGTGGTTTATTTTGGGATGAAATTATATAAAATTTTTATACAGCTTACTGTATTATGCATTACTAAATCGAAATTTTTTTTTAAAAATAACGATTTTGTTGTTTTTTACGTTTTTTTTCTTGGTATTTTTGGGAGACACTTGGGATACGGGGGAATCACATGTCCCAAAACCCCATAAAATGATCGCAAAACCCCGGTTATCACAAAACAGAATTAAATCGTTATTTTAAGAATTTTTTTTTTAATTTGGGCGTATAAAGGTAAACTACATAGTTAAATAAAACTTTTTTTTTCTTACAGGTCAAGGAAATGGAAAAAAAAAAAATATTATTCATCTCGAATTGACAAAATATTTGCAAACCTTCCAAAACCGTTATACCAGAAGGCAATACAGTACAAGGGTTTCTGATGATTACCCCCAATGAACCTTTGGGGAAGGTCTAGATTCGTTTTTAAATTTTAAAAAAATTGTAAATTTTACGATGAAGTAGGAAACGAGATAACCCAAACAAACTAAAAAATGAAAAAAAAAATCAACATGTTCCATCATAGAAGATGTTTCTTTTTGAAACATTTTTTAACCCTTTTGGGGAAGATTCTTGTCTCTTGCATGATTTTTTTTTGGGATGAACATGGGGGGAAATGTGTGTGATGTTTTCCTTTTTTTATTGTTTATTAAACATTGGAGAAGAATCGCATAAAAAAAGCTGTTTCCCCCAAACCAGAATGCCGAATCTGAAAAAACAAAGGGGGTACAAGGGGAAATCCACCAAGAAAATAACGACCCCCAACCGTCGATATGGCGCCAAGGAAAAAAAATTGAGTCATCCAATTCCAAAAAAAAGGGGAAAAAAAAGACATATAGAAGCCCGGGGAAAATGACCCGGGGAAGCCCCCAAGATGATAACGGCCGAGAGCTAAAAAAAAAAAGTTTTAAAAAAAAAGGGCCCCGTTTTAAAAAAAATGGACCGATTTTAAAAACAAGGTTAAGGGAAAAAGGAAAAGCTTATAAAGGTTGGAGCAGACCTAAAGGGGCGGTTGCCAAAAGGGGCACTGAGAAAATAAAGGGGGAAAAAATTCCCCTGTACTTCAAATGTATGTTTAAAATCGAAAGTAAGGAACTGTCAGGAAATTTGGGGAGGAAGATCAAACCCCAATTTTCCAAATTTTTGGCCCCCAAATGAATTGGGATAAAAAAAAAATCTATATCTGTTCACTTGTTACGAAATGTGATACCGCGCGATTGACAAAGGGCCGGGGAGTGATGTTTCAAGAAGAAGCTCAACTTTAAAATACACCCTTAATATTAACGGAGAGTTTAAAAAGTATGTAAAAATTTTTTTTCAATCGATTTTTTGGGCTTCGAGAATGGAGTGTTTTAAAGTGGGTTGAAAAATGTCAGTCTGGTATTCCCCCTTCAAAAGGGGTTTTCAAACTCTACTGGAGGAAAAAAAGAAGGGGGACCTAGAAATGACAGTTCCATTGCAAAAGATATTCTTGTAGAGTTTCTGGATTTTTTTAGCAAAACTTCCATCACATTATTGCAGAAAATCTACCAATAAAAAATTTATTTGAGCCAATTTATGGGGATTCCAAGGGGTGCTGTTTTTCCGGGGGGTACCATAACTATAGCTTTTGGAAAAAAACCCAAAAAAACCCTTATGTAGACATACTTTTTTCTGCATTGTAAAAGACAAAAATATTGCTTTTTTAAACCCCCCAAAAAAAAAAATGGGGAACTGCTGTTCCCCCAAAAAACCAAAAAAAATTTGATGATCAAACCACCAAACCACATTCAAAGAAAAACATTAGCAAGGGAAGAAAAACAAAAAAGGGCAAGCCTTTTGGGGGAGAAGGTAAAGCTATTATTTTAGCCCAGGATATGCAGGGGGGTAAAAGGGGGCCCCCACCAATGCATCGGCTTTATATTTTTAAAACAAAATTATTTTTTTATAATTTTTTTTGGTATTTAATATTAATAGCCACCATTGTGTTTGCTATTGGTTTAAAAGAAAAAGGCCACCCTTTTGGGGAGACTTTTGCTACTTGCATTGTTGATTACCTTTTTAAATTGAAGACTTAAATAAACCCGTTATAATATGGAGTGATGGGTGCACTTATCAAAACAAAATTCTGTATTGTCAAATGCGCTGTTAAACTTAAGGGGGTTAAGAACATTACCATTTTTTAACAAAAAAAACTTGAACGTGGACATACACAAATGGAGGTGGATTCTAAAAGTTACCTTTACGTTTTTTGTTATTTCAAAACCGTTTGTACCTAGTTTTTGGGGAACTTTTTTTTTTTTTGCTTTGAAGATTTCGTTCTGTTACCTTTTTTAATTAATAAATTTTTTTTTAAAAATTAAAGGGAATTTTTTTTTTTATTTTAAATTTAAAAAAAAAAAATTCCCTTTTTCCCCTTTTACCACACGTGTGAATATACGTATCTTCCACATTTTAGACGTTTCTTTTTTTGTGAAACCACGTAAAAGGCCCCTTTAAACTTAAAGATTTAGATTTTAAAAATTTTTTTTCACCAAAAAAAATTTTAAGAAAACCTTTTTTTTTGTTGAAAATAAAAAAAAGAAGAGTCGTTTTAATAAAATTTCAAGTTTTATTAAGTTTTTTTGCTCTCCTGTAAAGTATAGTTTTTGAAGATACGTGGTTTGGAAATTTTTTGGAAAAAAGGTAGAAAATGGTTTCACTTCTCAAACCCCTCGATATTTAAATTTGCCAGACTATTTTGATGGTTGCAAGGTCTTCCAGACCAGTATAAATTTTCGGGGCGCTCGACGAGAATGCAGGCGCCCCCCACTCGTAAGAGCTTCATTGTCAGAAAGAGAGGACATATTTATTGTGTATTGTGAAGATATGATAAAAGATTACTTAAATGAAAGACAAAGTTACATGTGAAGTTTAAGTTTTCATTTATGTTAACAAATAAAGTAACAAAAAAATTTTAATATTTGTCGAGTATACAAGAGCATAAATTGGGGAAAAAAAAATTTTTTAAAATTTTTTGAATGTTTTTCCTAAATTTTTTTGTTTTATTCAGTTTGTTTGTTTAGTTGGGTACGAAAAAACTTTTTTTCAGTATTTTTTATCTTACTGACTAAATTAAAAGCCTCAGCATTTCATGCTTGCTGCATATGTTTTAAAAATTTTGCCTTGTGGAAGGGGGGTTATAAATTACCATCCGACGACAATTTTCCCCATCGTCTCGCACATACTTATTCGCGAAATTCATTAACCAATAGAGGCCCCTGTAGCTTCATCAGCTGATTCACAAAGAAGGAAAACTTTTAAAAAATTTTTTTTAACAGTTTATGGAACAAGTGGTTTGTTATTTTTTTTTTGTTTAATTGGTTTTATAGCATTTATCTATTATTTCAGTTTCTTTACCTTTTTTACATTTTGCCATTTTAAAATGCCTAAGATAGTGGTTTTTTTTACCAGATATTTTAGAATAGGGGGGACTAGATCGAAGCTGTTTATAAAGAAAAATTCATATAGTTTCATGTTTGTTGGAAAGTGTTACTTTCCAGAAAAGAATTATCCTTTTTTTTTCGACCCCCGCTATAAAAAGCCCCCCAAAATGAATTGACATTAAATTTAGATGATAAAGATAAAAAAGAAGTGGCAATGCACTTTGCAGCTGCAAGGCTGGCTTATCTGGGCCCCAAACATGTTATTGCAACTTTAATTTATATAAAATATAAATTTATAGAAATATTTAAACCATTATTGGCAAGCTTTTTTTAAAATAACTTTCCTTACCAGGAGAAAATCAGTTCCCCATGAAGTGGGCACTGCAGGCAGTCATACATTTGGAAATTGGTTTTCCAATTTTTAAAACATTTGGCCAAACAGTTTTTAACCCATTGTCCTTTGGGAAGAAAAAAAACCCCCTTTTGGCACTGGGGCTTTTAACAAAGCGTTTCGTCTTGCTCGACATTATTAAAACAATTAAAAAGTTAAAGAAAGGGGGGAAAAAAGCACAAAAAAAAAAAAAAAGGAAAATTTTTTTTGAATAAATACCCCATTAAAAAAAACGTGATTTAATGGGGGGCCCAAAATTTTTTCCCCTTAATGAGTAACTGCGTTATACAATCATAGATGGCGGATCGGGGGAATTTGGAATAACCATAAAAATAGGTTGTAAATTTTTTTTTTTTTTTTTACTCCATATTTATATTACATCAAATCAAAAAAATTTTGCTTTGTGATGAAGTAACCGGGGGGAAGTCTGCCAGAACGGTACTTTCTAATTGACCGATAGTAAAATAATATTTTTTAAAAAATTTTAGCTTTTTGGGGGAAAGGGTTAGGGGGGATGGTTCAATAGCTCTCCTACTATCCGGTTTTTTTTTTCGCCCGGGGGTTGGTTCCAATTTTAACCCCAATAATGCGCTATGGGGACAGTCGGCGAGTGCCAAAAAAAACCCAAAGTCTGCTGGGCGAAAATCCCACATAATAGTGGTTAAAATTAAAAAAAAAAATAAATTTGATAAATAATGTAAAGGGGGGGTTATATTTTTTTGGGTACAAACATCGGTATAGTAAATTATGATGTCGGGAAATGGCGCATGAACAGAGGTGTTTGTCTATTGGGATTGGGGGCCCTACCACTGTGACAAAAAAGTCATAAAATTTATAAGCGCAGAAAAAAATTGACATTGCAAAAAAATTAAGTTAATTGACAGTAAATTTTTTTTAAATTTTAAACTTTTTTTGGGGGAAATGGGGTGGTCGCTTAAACCCCAAGTCACAGTCTCATATGGCAAACTGATAAAAACCCCTGACGTATCGGTGTTTTTCTAACAGCGTTCGATTTTAACTGGCCGAAGTGTATCGCACATGTCAAAAAAAGGAAAAAAAATTTGGGGCTTGAATATTTTGCGGCCAACTTATAGGTATATTCAGTGGCGGATCTAGGATTTTAAAAAATTTTTTATCAAAAAAATGAGACATGGGACCCACCCAAAAATATACCAGATGCTAAGGGGGGGTCATTTTTTAAAAAAAAAATTTTTTTTTGGGGAAATTTTCAAACAAAGTTGTTTTTTTTTGGGTGGGAAAGGGCCCAAATATTACCCAAAGAATTTTTTTAGTTTTTTCCCCCCCCCCTCCCCAAAAAAAACTTCCCTAACAACCAAGTGACCATTTTTCCTTTTTAAATCACCCAAATTTTGTGGCGTAAAGAAAGGGGAAAATCGCATTACTTAACGAATTTAAACCCCCCCCTCCTCTATAACACAGTTTAATTTTTTCAAGACCCCAAATTCATTACGTATTGGGGGCCCCCTGACGCCCCAGGGAAAATCGTATTTTTTTAAAAACAAGATTTTTTTTGTATTTTTTTTTTTAGTTTTTTATCAAACCTTATCTTTTTTCCCGTTAAAAGAAAATATCTTTACTATATATTTTTGTGAAATTGTAGGGATCGGGGAAATTTTTTAAAAAAAATTTTTTTAGTGGAAAATTTTCAATTGGTTGGGTTTTAAAAAACATTTATCCCCCAAAATTTGGGATTTCGATAGAATTTGATCAAATTTAGGGGAACAAAATAAAAAAAATTCACTTTTGAACCTTTTTTTTTTTTTCGCAAATTCCAAAATAAAGTTTCTTCATCTGGTATTTTTTTATATTTTGGGCCCCCCAAAATAGTTAAAAGTGACAATTTTTGATCAAACCTCAGATACTCTTCCCGAGGTTGAATTATTAGCTAGTACTAATTCTTTATAGATTTTTGTTGAAAAATTATTATTCCAGTATAGTAATTATCGGGGATGTTTTTTAAAAAAAAAAATTGTATACACGACTACAATTTTCCTATCTTACTTTACTCAGCTTGGTGTTTTTTGGTGTAGAATTATTTACGGGGAAAACAGCATCCTTAAAAGTGTTGTACATTTGATTAGCCCTTCTACCTACCAGAAAAAAGCCTTTTTCCCCCGGCCGAGCAAAGCAAGCGTGCGAGAGCGAAATAATAGATTTATAACTTTTTCCAAACCCAACGTGCTAATTGGTGGGGGGGTGGAAACGACCAATCAGCACGTTGAAGCAGGAGATAAAAGTAATACAACTATTATTGTTTGCACGGCCAAGCGGCAAGGCTACGTCTACTAGCTATATGCTCGAAGGATAGGTTTAAAAAATTTTAAAAAAAACGCAAAAAAGGGGAGTATATTTTTTTTTTTAATATAATCTAACGATTTTTTGAGGTTTATTTGCTTATTGCACTTTAAACTTTTTTCCCCGTCATTATCAGTTCTGTTAAAAAATGGTCCGCGTTTTTGTCTCCAATAACCTGATAGTTTAATCTAAATCGGTGTAACTTGGGGGACTTGATTTTTTTTTTAATTGGGTGGTTAGAAAAAAACCTACAGTGTAACACGGACATGGTGATTCCTGTTGATTTTTTTTGTAAAATTTTTAAAAAACCCCAAAAAAAATAACAAAGCTACCTAAATTTAGGCTAGGTGAACTTTAGCTCCATTGCTAAATAGCAATATTTTAATATAATTTTTGTTTCACATATTTGTTACACCATAATAAAACACAGGGGTCAAAAAAAACGAAATTTTCACTCACATTATCACAAAAAATAAAATAATTTTTTTTTTTCCCCCATAAAATATGCTGAGTAATGTGGCGGACTAACAAAAAAAAGAGTGAGAAAGAATACAAAAAAAAGATTTTTTTGTTGACGGTTGCGTCCTTCAATAAGCAATGTTAGTTTTTTTAATAATTTGTTATTATTGAAGGTTTTTTTTTTCCCCTTTTTTACCAGAAAAAAAAATTTTTTTTTTATAGAAAAAAAAAATCAGGAACCAACTAACAACAACTTTCAAACTATTCCGGGGGTTTTTTGGTTTTTGGTTAGTTGTCGGGGGGTTTTCCTCATTAAATTGTAAAATTTCTTTATCATAAATGCGCCGTCGAAAATTTTTTTTTTATCCGACAACGTCGCAAATTCTGGCCTTTTTCTTAACCTAAAAACATAGTTTTTTTTTCGATTTTTTAAATTTTTTTTTTCCCCTGAAAAAAAAGCTTTTTTTTTGGATTTTTTTTTGAAATCTACTAAAAAAAATTTTTTTTTTTATCTGTAATATTTTTTTTTTTTTCAAATCGAAGGGGGCAAAAAATACCCGGGGCCCCTAAATTTATTTAGAAGGGGCCCGTGCGGGCCGGGGAAAAAAAAATTGTTTATTTTTATTTACGCCCCTTTTTTGCCTTGTTAATCACGCATTATAAATCAGTTTTTTGCTTCGGGTTCGTTTTTTTAAAAAATTGTTAAATCGCAAATGAAAACAATATGCGCAACGTTCCCCGCGGGCCTCTGGTCTCAGGTGTTTTTATTAACCTCGCTTAACGACCCCCGGGGTCCCCCCGATTTGTAAAAATCATGGAGGGCATGGGAGGACTGAGAAATCCAAAAAAAATTTTTGGGGGAAGGACAAGTTTTAAATCTTATCGTGGAAGATCCAACCCCCATCGGGGGGTGGTTTTTCCAGGTAGTTTTAAGAAAAAAAAAAAAATGGCCCAAAAAATTTTGGGGGAAAAACAGTTGTGCCCTTTTTACGTTCAGCGTGTCCAAGAATACAGCAAGAAGACTTCCTTAGTCAAGTAAGGTTTTGTGAGTGGTTTTTACAACAGGAAATGGAATTACAAATTTTCGACAGAACCAAATTTGTCGCAATAAATGAAAGTAAGTTTCTTAGTTTTCTGTATTTTGAAAAAAGTTATTTGAAAAAGTTGTTTATTTTAATGAGTTCTCTACAAGTCAAAAAAAAACCTCAACTCCCCGGGAAATTAACCCCTTATTTGGAGAATACCGGGGGTGCATGTTTCGAAAAAAATGGATTTGTTTTTAAAATTGCTGGGGTTCAAAAGGTTTTTCTGAACAAAAAAACCCGGGATCGTTTCGAAATCGTTTTTGAACTGTTTTTTTTTGGGCGCTTAGACGCATGCGGCCTTTTTTTTAAGGTTTCCCGGGGGGTAAGAAAAAGGGGCAAACGTTGGGTTTTTTTTCGGATCGTTTTTTTTGGCTGTCAAATCAAAAGTTTTTAAATTTTTTTTTTTTAAAAAAATAACCCTACTTTTCTTTTTTATTATTTTTTTTATCAAAGTTAAACAAATATCACTCATAATATCGTCATTCTTCTTTTTAAAATAATTTAAAAAAAATGATGTGCTTGGGAGGTTAAAAAAAAAAAAAGTTTTTGAATAATTAAACAAGCGAGGAAATAGAAAATGCTAAAGCACGTTGCACGCTATTCGCTAAATAAAGTTAGGGGTTTTGCAGAAAAAAATTAAATTAATTAAAATAAGTTAGTCACACAAGAAAAGATAAACATTATGTGATCAAATGGTTTTAATTATACAAAAAATTGTTTTAATTAAAAAGATAAACAACTTTTTTTAATTTCTTAACTTATTTTAATTTTTTAACCTTTTTTATAAAAAAAAATAAACCCCTTTCCTTTTTTTAAAAAATTAAACTCCCCCCACAATAGCATCATAAAATAGGCTTACAGAAACTCGTCTTTCCCATGCGTTATAAAAAAATGTAACAAAATTATATATTTTCTGACAAGTATTTATTTAAGAAGTTAAAAAATTTTTCCGGGGCAGCTGCCAGGGGAGTGCCCCAATAAAATAGAAATTACAAAAAACCCATTAAAAAATGATTTGCCCTACGTATGCTAAATTTTATTGTTTTTTTTTTAAATGTTTGGGCCCTTTTTTTTAAACAAATGTCTTAATTTATAATAACTTAAGGTGGGTTCAAACAGAAATTAATTTTAACCTAATTTATGGTTTAATTTTTTTTTTTATCACCCTCGTTCATACAAAAAATGTCTTTTTTATTTTTTTTAAAATTTAAAAAAATTACAACCTAACACCTCACTAACAAAAAAAAGGTAAACAACCAGCGGGGTTATTATTTGTGTTTTCTAATTGAAATATCAAAAAAAATTCAAAATTTAAAAAAATTTGGGGGATTAATTGCCACCCGATTTCAAGCATCCCCTTACCGATGATTTTTTTTTAATTTAATTTAAAAGATAAAAGTTCGTCAACTTTAAATTAAATTTTAAAATTTCCCCTCATTTGTATGAAGGGGCTTACATGAAACCGTTGATTTAACTTTTTAAATTGGGAAAAAATTAAAGCAAAATTTAAAATTTAAAAATTTTGTTTAAAACCCAAATTTTTTAATTTTTTTAAATTAAATTAATTTTTAATTTTCTGCATAATTTACCTTAACAGTAAAAAATATGTAGATGAAATATAAAAAAAACAGGGGAACAGCTTTTAAAAAAACAAAAATCCAGTCCCAAAGGGGTGTTTAATGCGCAAGTCAACCCAACCCAATTTTGTTGGTACACAAACAGGATCGTCCGATAAACCCAACGTTTCCCCCCGAAGGAACAAATAGCAAAATATGGCAACATTTTTGTTGCCTTGTGTTTCTTTTTTTTTGGGTTTTTTGGGGAATTGAAGGCAACAAATGTAAAGTTTTTTTTTTTCACTGACAAAAAATTTTTAAGTTTCTGGTAACTGAGAGAGAGCAATTTTTTTTTGTTGGGGTTTTACCGCGGTTGATAAACATGGATCAAGATGATGAAAAAAGCAGCAGCAGCGGCGGCCTATATAGCGTTGTTGGGGGAAAAAAGAAAAAAGAAAGCAAAAAAAATTGGGGGAAAACCCAAATTTCCCCTCATAGAAGTGAAAGGGGCATGCACCTACTCAATGCATTAAAAAAAAACGATCTAAACATAGAAATAATATAAATAATGGTAGTGTCAAAAATTTATTACGAATTTTCCAGCACCGATTTAGAATGGTTATTATGTCAAATTGCCCCCAAAAAAAAGGAAAAAAAAAACCAATTATAGACAAGCCATTTCACCAATGGAACGATTTGGGTATTCACACTGCGATTCCTTTTAACAAAATTCAACGTCGAACCGCACTCTAAAAAAAAAAAAACAAGTTACTACAATTTGCAGTATCTGTTTTAATCAGAAAACAATATGTTTCTGTTTCCGTTGTTGCCGAATTTCTTTTTTAAATTTACCGCTTAAACTGGAAACCAGCAACAATTTCTAAAATGCAACAGTTGTTGCCGAAACGAGGAACTTTGGGGGAAAATTTTTTGAGCAAAAAAAAAACAGAAAAAAATTCCTTCATGTTCCCCCCGGGGGAAACGTAGCTTAACCGCCACGTCTCTGTCGGAACGCACTTTTTTTCACTGCGCATGAGCGTGATCGTTCGGTGACGGTTTTTCGACGTGCTGGAACAAACCTAAAGTCGGTACTACTTTTTTTCTGGGGCGTGGCGTCATTGATTTGGGTGGCTTTTATTGGTTGATAACATGCGTACTTTTTTTAGCGATCGGCGCGATAGTCAAAAAAATTTTAAATTATTCCGTCGTGGCCGTTGTTTTTTTTTTTTTGTATTTTATACTTTTTTTTGTTTAAAATGTCAGGGGAAATTTTTCCCCCTTTTAAAACTATAAAAAATAATAGCCTAATTTGCATCCGGGATTAGTTAAGTCCTTTGGGGGTTAAAAAAGAGGACTAATTTTTTTTAGTACACAAGTGTTTACACCATCCTAATGTGTGGATCAGTTTTTTAAATTAGGGTGTAACTCTAGTACCAAAAAAAAATCTTAACATATGAAAAAGAACCTAAGCTTGTTTTTTTAATAATTATTTTAATTAAAAAAAACAAACAACAAAAAAAATTTTTTAGGTTGACGTCATTCGTCATTTTTTCTTGGGTACAGACAGCTGTCACTTTGTTCCACCAAATGACCAAAAATGTTTACACACATATTTGATCCAACCCCGTTGAGACGAGTCAAAATTAGAGCAAATTTTTTTAAACCCCTTTGTACACCAGAAAAAAACGGGGACGTTTATTTAGACCCGGAAAAAAAAAAATTTGGCCAACCCGGTTTTTTAAAAGGATAGTGTTTTAGTATGTTTTTGTTGAGATTACCCCGCCCCTTAAAATTTTTAGAAAATTTTGGGAAAACTTCGATCCTTTTCCGGGTATAGCAAAAAGAGCCTGCTCAGCCCTATTGACTCTTTTTAACTGGGGATCGCCTTAAACAGAAAAAAAAAAAAACCCCAAAAAAAAAAAAAACAATTCAGAACACTAATCTACGTTTCGGTGGGTCCGGGGCCCCATTTTCAAGTTGAAATTAAAATAAAAAAAAAAAAAAAATTAAAAAAAAATGTTTTTTTAAAAAAAAATTTTTTTAAGTTTATGACTTTTTTTATAAATGACATATTAGTTTGTTTTTTCTGATATATTTATAAAAAGACAAAAAAAAAGGGGTGAGGTGTGTTAATTGTTAATTTTAATATAACTGGGGAAAATTCTTTGTCATTAAGCATAGGTAACCGTTATTGTTTAAATTAACAAAAATTTCCCCCCCGGGGAGAACCTAAGAAAATTATTTAACTCATGAAAA
>JAHBCN010023787.1:0-12300 GCA_019359885.1 Listronotus oregonensis | reverse complement strand
AAATATGTTTATTTAACAAAAAAATTTTTAAAAGTGTTATACATCATTGTAATTGGGATTATAACTGAAAAAAAAGGGCAAAAAAAAATTTTGAGGTCTTTTTTAAAAAAAATAAAGTTGATGATTTTAAAAAAAAACCCCAAAGTCGTACAAAAAACTTTAAAGGGGGTTTTTTGTAGAGTTTAAAAAAGGGGCCCCATGAAAAATTTCCCTTTTGTTTTTTTCTCTTTAAATAACGTCAAAAAAAAAAAAAAACAAACCCCCCCAAAAATTTTTTTTTTTTTCCCGGGATACCCCCGGGGAACCCCCGGGAAAATTTTTCCAACTTTCTAAACGGCATGTTGGTAGGTACTTAAATGCGCAATTTTGCCATAATTTAACCGACTTCGTATCTCTTACGGTTTCCGACCCCCCCCTGCATGCACTCGAATCTGTGGCACCCTGTATATGAAAAAACCCCTTTTTTCACTTTTTTTTTTTTTTAAACTAAGGGGGTTTAAAAAAAGGGAGAATCCGAATTAGGGGGGACCCCTTGTGGGGATCATAAAAATTTTTCCCCCAAAAACCCGGAAGTGCTGGGAAAAGGATTTTCTTTTTTAAAAAAAAAAATTTTTTTTTGAAACCCCCGGGGGTTTTTTTTTTAAAAAATTTGGATTTAGGGTTTTTTCCGATATTTTCTGAAAAACCCTATACCTATCTTTGTTTTTTTGAAAAATGGGATTAAATTGTCCAAACAAACCCCCCCTTAAAAAAGTTATGGGGGGGAAAAAATTTTTTTAAAAAACTAACAAAGATAGGTATGGGAATAATATAGATTTTCCCCCAAAAGGAATGCCCATAAAATTTTCCAAATTTTAAAAAATATACAGTGTGTTGCATTAAAATTTTTGCAAATATTATTAGAAAAATTAATTTTTTGCAGCACTTCCAGTAAAGCCGGAAGTTGTTTTATTATGACCTCCAAAAAAAAAAAAAAAAAAAAAAAAAAAAAAAAAAAAAAAAAAAAAAAAAAAAAAAAAAAAAAAAAAAAAAAAAAAAAAAGGAAAAGGGTATTTAGGAAAAAAATTTAAAAAAAAAAAAAATTTTTAAAATTTAAAATTTTTTTTGTTTTCCCAAAAATTTTAATGTGGGGGTTTTAAAACCCCTTTTTTCGCCCCTTTTTTTTAAAAAAAAGAAAAAAAGGGGGAAAAGGGTTTTTAAAAAAAAATTTTTTTTTCCCAAAAAACCGGGAAAAAATTAAAAAAAAATTTTTGGGGGGTTTTTCCAAAAAAAAAAAAGGGTTTTTGGGGCTTCCGGGTTTTAAAAAAGTGAAAAACACCCTTTTAAAAAAATCCAAAAATTTTTTTAAAACCAAATTTTTATTTAAAAAAAAATTGGGGGTTTTTCCCAAAAATTAAAAAATAAAAAATTTTTATTAAAAAATAAAATTTTTTTTTTTAAAAATTTTTTATAAAAATAAAAATAAAATTTTATATATATATATATATATATATATATATATATATATATATATATATATATATATATATATATATATATATATATATATATATATATATATATATATATATACAGTTTTTTATTTATATATTAAACTTTATTTTTTTTTTTTTTACATTTTTAAAAATTTTTCCCAAAAGGGTTTATTTATGGAATAGAAGACAAAAAAATTTTTGTGGTATATTACTACTGTTATGTAGAATAAAAAAATAAGAATTGATATTATAACAGGTAGTATTTTTTTTTTAAAATTATCAACCCAAACAACTCATTTTTTCGATAATTTTTTTTTACATAAATGTTTTGATATAAAAAAAAAGTTTTATATGGTTGTGGTTAGTTGTGGTTAGACTGTACCAATAGGCCAATAAAAGATTTTTTTTTTACACTTAAATTTAGCCGGAAAAAAACCCGTCCACCTTTTTAAAAAGTGTGGTAAAAAGATGAAAACCCCTTTTTTAAAACCCAAAATTTTTAAACCGTAAACAAAAAGGGAGTTTTTTAGTTTTTCGCGTTAAAAATTTAAAAAATATTAGAGATACGCGATGGGTCATTTGCTTAGATTAAGAAAAAATAAAGAACACCTGAAACATCCCTGAAAAACTAAAATGGTGAAGGCGAAACTCAACTGTTAAATTTAAAGGCTCAACAAAAAATCAATACTTTTTTTTAGTTATGCATTTGCCCTTTCATTTTTAAAGATTTTTTTCTTATAGCAAATAGTACAGGCCTGTGACTAATCATGTCCGTAGCCCGTAAAACGTTATTATGATTTTCGCTGTATTTATTCATTTTAGTTTTGAAATCATTGGACTGTACTATCGAAATTTTATAAAAGAGGTTACCTGTATTTAGGGTTTACACAAATAAAACAATTTAATTTTTTGGCAACAAATGTAGTTTATTTATATTATGTACAATCAACAATAGAATATTTTAAAAATTATAAAAATACCATTAACAACATTAGAAGCTTGCCACTGTGGTGACTAGAAACTATTTTATCTGTAATCATTAAATACCCAACATAACCAAAAATTATTACGTTCTTTCTTCTAATTTCCTATTGATCAAGTACTAGGACTCCAAAAATTAATTATTATATGATCCAAAAGCATACCTTAAAAACTATAATAGGTGTTTAGATTTTTAACTTACGCTGTAAAAAAAGGCAAAATTTAGTCAATCTCTATAAAATGTTCAATTTAAAAAATAAAATAAAATAAAATAAATAGTGGTTTATTTTTTGTCTTGTTTAGTTTCTAGTTTAGGTGAATAGTGCTCATAGAGCGTAGGAATCATGGATCTTAATATTATAAATATATTTTTACGAGAAAAAGTACCGATTTAAAAACTTAAGCAAGCTGTAGCAGTGATCACTTAAACGATTTTCTGTAGGTATTACCATATTGATTCTTTTTAGGGATTTAGGACATTAATAACTTTGTTGTATATGCACTGCATGTTAACACCCCAAAAAAATATCTGCATTACGTAAGCTGCAGTCGTAAAAACAAAAAAATATAGTAATTTTAGTAGTGTGTAAAAATTGGAGCAATAAAGTTCGCCCTCTTATTTGCGGAACTGACCTGTCAAAGATTAAAGCTGTCACTTTGGTCCACCAAAAATGACGAATGTGTTTACAATGAAGAAAATCATATTTGATCCACCCTATACCAAATTTTTTATAGGTAACCACAACATACCGGTATCATACTGGTATCACAGCATAACTACCAGAAATAGCACCCTTTCATGAATTGACGGGAAAGTACGGTCATTTTTATTGCGGTAGTTCAGCCAACGTTTTGCTAAGATATAATCTGTCTGCTTCATTTGAACTGTAATCGTTTCTTTCGTGTTTTGTGCTCAAAAATATCAAAAGCGCCGCCAGGGAGAGATCATGCTGCCTGTTAGTTATGCTGTGCACAAGTAAATATGTTACATGGTAAGCTAGCAAAAATGTTCTTCTAATTAAGACCTCAAACTTAAAATTTGATCCACCCCGTATAAACAAGGCTATTGATTCTTTTAAAAAATTATACTTACAAAAATAACTCAATAATTTTAAAATATTTTTAATCCAAATAGGGTAAACATTCAAAGATGGTAATAAGCGTAGGAAATGAAATTCACCTTGAGTCAGCTAGAAACATTCTGTGATTTTTATACAAAACGGGCAATGTCAACTGTTAAAATAATTTAGTATTTCCCTGTTTACTTTTTTACTTTAAAACGATAAATTTTATTTGTAAGATTCTGAATGTTGATAAATATAAAAAATATTTTAAAATTATTAACATGCTATAAGTTCAAAATTATAAAACACAATATTTTACATAAATATTAGATGAAATTAAGACTAGGAAAATGTGTATATATTTTTTCTCACTAGAATATCACGATAAAGTGATTGTAAACTGTAGCAAAGCGATTTTAGTAAAAAAGTAGAAAATGTGCTTTTGGCACACTTTAAGATGTTTGATATTTACTGGTACATAATTTTTATTAGGAAATAATACGCTTTTGCTAAAGACTAAGTAAAAAAAGCATACAATTTTCAGATTATTCACAGTAAAGTAACACAAATACAACCCTTAATAATACCATGGTGAAAATGTGTTGCTTGCTAGAGGGACAGTAGTTATTTAAAAACTATTTTTTTGAAAGGTATATTTTTTCTTTTTAATGCCTGACTTTTTTTTGCATAAACGTAAGTATTAAGTAAATATATACGGTAATACAATACTTCATGCCTTTTATATTTATTTAATCTCAAAATACTATATGATACGAAATTCCATCCAGATATAAATTTATATTGTTATTCAGTGTGCTCCATTTTTTACGGAGACACCATCATTGGTTAGATAATAAATCAATTTATTTTAGACCAAAAAAATACATACTAGGAAATCACACAAACATTTAAAGTCATAAAAAAAACAAATGCGTCTTACAGAAATGACCACTAATTACTTTTAGTAATGTTGACTTGGAAACAAATACTTGACTTGTTTCACAAACTTGACACTTTAACCTTCAACAGATAAACAAGTACGTGTTTTTCAAGTTTTACCTTTGATGGCCATATCATGAAAATAAGTTACCTACATCCCGCTTTTACTTTTCATATCACCTTTTTTTCTTTCTACCTACTTTGCGATCATTCCCACATTTTTTTTACACTCACGTCTTACATTTGGAAAACCTTATCAAACTTTTCATTATTTTTTTTTTGGTAATGATAATCATTAGAGCTGCACTCGATGGCTGCACTAAAATACCTCTACTTTAAGATTAGCAAAGGTAGGCAACATTGGGCGTGGACAGTTCTAAAATAGCAGATTATCGCCATAAGGTGCCGTAAAATACAATAAAATTGCATGAAAGGTAGAAGTAAGCTGAACATCAGCTAATCAGAACTCTGGGAGTGGGATTACACCCACCACCTCCTTCCTCACCGCGAGAGATCTGCAGTGAAAAGAAGCTAAGGAGTCATAAATCAAAGGACATTGTTACATCGTCCAAGCCAAGCAAACTGAGGACCAAGAGAGTGAAAGGCCTGTACACATTTCCATTTTATTTTAAGGAAATCGTGGAATCAGCGGTCATAATGGAACGGGAAGATTACTTAGTAGAGCTTCCTGAGCAACGATTAGTAATTTTACGTAGTAGTTCCGGACCTTACCAGGCCGGTACGTTGCGGTTATGGAGTTATCCGGTTCCCATCATCACTACCCGTGAGGCACTCCTTGCGGAGGCATACTCCGTATGTCTACCGATAAGTTATGGGCCCATCACCCAGATCACCTTACAGGGTGCTCTGTTGCATTTCCATTGCGGACACCGCACCGTGAATCGGACGTATTATGCATTTAAGACCCCGAGCCAAGGAAGGCGACGTTGGACCATCGCATAAGACGTTTGACCCCGATCCACGGATTGCGGTGTCCGGCAAGGCGCTCCTGCTAAGGCCAAGAGGACAAAACGCTTGTATACGGTCTGTGAAAAAATCAATGAAAATGCCACAGAGCACCCGGTAAGGTGAGCTGGGTGATGCGCCCACTACTTATCGGAGACATACGCGAGTATGCCTCCCCAAGGAGTGCCTCACGGGTAGTAATGAGGGGAACCGGATAACTCCATGATCGCCACACAGAATAATTTTCCCGTTTCATTGTGACCGTTGATTCCATGATTTTCTTTAAATGAAATTGAAATGTGTACAAGCCTTCTACCCCTTGGTTCTCAGTTTGCTTGGCTTTGACGACGTGACGATGTCCTTTAATAAAATAGCAAGTTTCATCGTTAATAAAATAAAAAAAATGGATAAGATATTTCAAAACTAGACATCAATAATTTTACAAGCCTTCAAGGGCTTCTTAAAAAAAAGAATGCAAAAAAATATACAGAAAATGTTGATTTTTTTTTGTAATATTCCTTCTTTCCGAATTACGAGGTTATCAATTCTTTTTAAAACGTCTGTTAGCCTCTTTATGCCTCTAAAACTATTTGCGACATTTAAAGAAAGTTAGTATGTTAGGTTAGTAATGAGCTTCTAGTATTCGCGAACTTATAATGAAATAAATCGATTAATAACTAACCAGGGAAAAGACATGTACTGGATTTATTACTTATTAAATACAACCACAGACCAATGTCCAAACCTGTGCAAGTTTTTTTTTTCAAATAAATTATTGATTTCTATATAGTATAAACTACTACATAAATGCGATTAAATTTGTAAATTTACATCTTTGGGTGACCCTCTAGCAAGTTTTTATAAGTTTAAACCATATCAAGTAGTTAATATATTAGTCTAATAAAGTATTTAGTCAAGGGTGAGATAAGTGAAACGACGTACTACACAAAACTTAGAGACCGATTTCCATCTAGGGGTTTTAACCACAAGTCTATCACCCCGGGTGAAGAAGCTTTGAATTTTGAGATTCACACCTGCGAGTCATGGGTAAGTATTAATGCCTTTTTACCCACCAAATTGGGATCGGTTCTAATTTTTCTCCATTCCACCTTTGTGCCAAAATTCCAGCATAAATTTACTGCCCGGCAGCACAAAATTGTGCATGGATATGAAGTTTTACCCGTGTCCTTGAAAGAAACTCAACAATCAGATGATGGGTGATGGCTCATACCTTACGGATGAAACCCCTTAAGTGGAAATCGGCCATATTGTGTAAGAGGCTACGTGACAAACATATCGTGACCCATACCACACATTTTTTTAAAGGTCTGAAAAAAATATTTATGTAAAAATAAGCAGTTTAAACAACAATTTTAATTTTTTTCAAAACAAAAAAAAAACGTTAAATTATCGGTGAGCCCAAGGTTCTTAGAGGCCGATATTATAATGGATATATATTAGGTAGCCAATTATCTCAAAGGGCAATAGATGAAACATTACCCTTCTAACTAAACTGCTCAACAAAAAGATCGTACCATTGAATTTTTAGACCCATTTTCAAACTGCTGTAACTTTTTTAAAAATTAACTTATTTGAATATCTAAAACGAAGTTTAAAACCGCGTTTCTTCTAGTTTAAGCTGTATTGCATTTAGTTTTAGTAAGATGAATATTAT
This sequence comes from Listronotus oregonensis, assembly GCA_019359885.1. NCBI lineage: Eukaryota > Metazoa > Arthropoda > Insecta > Coleoptera > Curculionidae > Listronotus > Listronotus oregonensis. The sequence goes on along the minus strand of JAHBCN010023787.1, from coordinate 5,200 downwards.
CATGATGTACAGGGTGATCAATAGAGTGCTGCAAAAAACAAAAATTCGAGTGTGTCCCATTTCAGTCGTAATTTTTTTTGGTCGTTATAATATGGGTTGTTACCAAGGTCATATCAATATCTCTAGACGTTTTTGCCAGTTTTTGAATTGAGGACCTCTGGCTTGCGATACACTTCTAAACGTCAAATTTTGGTAATCAATTCTTAAAAAGCTATAACTGGAAAATGGATTGACGGATTTCAACGAGTGTTTCATATTCGGAAAGCTCATTTTATGTAGATCTTTTATGTCCTAAGCACTTTTCGATAGCTTATAATTTTATGAGTATACGGGGCCAACAAATACCAAACGCGTACCTGATTTAGAAATCCTAAATATACGGTAAATTATTGAACGCCAAAGGGACCATATGTGTGTGTTTTGTTTTAAAAATGGCCAGTTGAAGTTTGTGTCAATATCTCGAAACGATTTCTACCGTTAATCGATTTATGCTGTTTAAGTGCTTGTAAACTTATTTAGCAAAAATGCGTCGTTATTATGGCATTAGGTCTGAATGGTAGGAATTCCAACAACGTCTTAAAGTTTTAAACATTTTTAAACATAAATTAGGTATTGTACACCATGATATACGGAGTGATCAACAAAGTGCTTTCAAATTTATTATCCATAAGTACCGCAACATTAGGTACAGAACGGCCTTGTTTGCGCAACATGTTTTAGATTAAAATTGTTAGGCTTAAAACTCTTTTAGTAAATTTCGGTGTCCAAAATTTCGCACATATTTTTTAGTTGATTTTAGCTAGTTTTCAAAGAGTCAAATTACCTCTACAAAAAGAAAAAATTTTACTTGATACATTGAATTTATCTATAGCAGCGATACGTTTCTATAGCAACGATGGAATAATGTCATTGTCATAAAACAGTTTGTAAGTCAAACAAAACTTCTGTAGAGGTAACTTTACTCTAAAAATGGCAAAACTAAGCGAAAATTAACTACGAAATATAGTGCGGTAAGTTTTTAGACACCGAAATAATACATTTAGTAGTAGTTACATGTCTAATAGTTTTAATCCTAAGCAGATTACGTCAACAAGGCCGTACTATACCGAACATTGCGGAATTTGTGGGCACCACAATATCTGTTGTTAAACGGACACTAGCTAGAGCACGAGCCCATGGTAGTGTAAATTACCGCCAACAGGGTCGCTGCGGACGAGCCAGAAAAACGACAGCTAGGCAAGATCGTCTAATAATACGAAACGTCAATCGCTGTAGGACTCTTAATGCTACCAAAAATTGCCGAAGTTTCCAAGCAGCAAGTGGCGTAAGGGTCTCCACACAAACTATCAGGAGACGGCTTCATGAGGAGGCGTGCTGCCTGCCCTGCTTTGCAGGCTACTCATAGAGCTGCAAGGAGGCTTTGGGCTGTAGATCATGAATGGGGAGCAGAATGGAGTAGGTGCATGTTTACGGATGAATGTAGGTTTAATTTGTATGAAAGTGACGGACGAATTTTGGTCTGGAGAGCAAGAAATGAACGATATCTGGAAGAAAACATGGATGCAAGGGTACCGTTTGAAGGTGGAGGACTGCTTGTGTGGGGTGGTGTGATGTTGAATGGGAGAACAGATTTGGTTGTTTTGGTGGGAGAATCGATGAATGCTGAAAGGTATCGAGATATGTGTATTAGGGATATTGTTATTCCTTTTGCACAAAACTTTGGCAACGATTTTGTCTTGGTGGACGACAACGCTCGTCCACATAGAGCCAGAATCGTCCAAGAAGTCTTAAGGGATAACAATATTGAAAGAATGATTTGGCCTGCAAGATCGCCGGATATGTGATAGAACACGTATGGAGTTGGATTAAAAGAAAATTGAATAACGGAGAGCATAATTTTAACAACTTGGATGACATGGCAAATGCAATAAGAGTGGAATGGAACGATATTCTCCAGAACTTCCTTGCAAGCTTAGTAAATAGCATGCCAAGAAGGGTAGAGGAAGTTAGAAGGGCTCACAGGGGACCCACCCATTATTAATTTAATGTTTCTTTTTGTTCGTTACATCATTAATTTTATATGTTACTATTATTGTTTTTAATATTGTTTATTAAATGTAATTTTACACAATTGAGATTTATAAAAACATTTTATCTAATGAGAGTGTTTTATTTTTTAACGTTTATTAAAACATGTGTAAAATGGATTTGGGAAATCCTAAATTTACATTCATCTAGATTTTAATAATAAAGACTTGCAACAACGTCTAGGAATATCGAAAAACAATATTATTCTAATAAGTAAAACATTTTGTTATCCAAAATGGCACAAAATTAAACATTTAAATTTTTTGAAAGCACTTTGTTGATCACCGTTTATCATGGGCAACACCAAATACCCTAATTTATGTTTAAAAATGTTTAAAACTTTTAAGAGTTGTTGGAATTCCTACCATTCACACCTAATGCCATAATAAACGCATTTTTGCTGAATAAATTTACAGGCACTTCAGCATAAATCGATTAACGGTGAAATCTTTCGAGATATTGACACAAACTTCAATCCATTTTTAAAACAAAACACAAATATGGTCCCTTTGGGTTCAATAATTTACCGTATATTTAGGATTTTAAACAGGTACGCGTTTGGATTTGTTGGCCCTATACTATAAAATTATAACCATCGAAAAGTGCTTAGGACATAAAATCACAAAAATGAGCTTTCCGAATATGAAACACTAGGAAATGAATCCATTTTCCAGTTAAGCTTTTTAAAGAATTGAACCAAAATTTGCGTTTAAAGGATCGAGAGGTCCTCAATTCAAAAACTGGCAAAAACGTCTAGAGATATTTATGACCTTGGTAACAACCATATTATAACGACCAAAAAAAATTACGACTGAAATGGGACAACCGAATTTTTTGTTTTTTTGCAGCACTCATTGATCAATGTACATCATGATAAGATTCATCTTACTAAAACAAATGCAATACAGTTTAAAAGGGAAAAGAAACGCGGTTTTAAACTTCGTTTTAGATATTCAAAAAGTTATTTTTAAAAAAGTTCAGCAGTTTGAAAATGGGTCTAAAATTTAAATGGTACGATCTTTTTGTTGAGCAGTTTAGTTAACGTGTGTTTCATAGCCCATCCTCATAAAGTTTTAAAACGCTAGTATTTTGTCAGTAAGAATAGGAGCTTAAATATAGGTTATTTTACTTTAGTACCAAAGTTGGAAAACTTGTTGCAATAGATATTTTTAGTAATAAAACTTAATATCATAAACATGCAAATATGATTGTTTTTAGGTTAATATATAAAACAGTCAGAATCACAGCAAATGTGCTTTTATACAGTGCGATAGGCAAAAATCTATATGAAAAAATGGAAAACAATCATTTAAATAATTTATCAATCTTATCTGTAACTTTATGCACTGAGTAGTGATAGAAATAAAATACAATTTTTAAAATAATAATAAAAGTAATAATAATAAAATAAAATAAAGCAGGTATTTATCTTTTTTTTAATAGATGAATTAGTGTCATGTTAAGCTCGAGAAGTTTATTTGAGGGTCTCCAAATGCGTTCATATGTTGTACACATGGCCTAAGAAAAATATATAAAGTTCAGTTCGAGCCACTGACGTTTAAGTATGCTGAGAGCGACCAAGTTATCCGGCACAGTTTACAAAGAAAAATGATTGTTTTGCTGGTCGGGTGCCAATTAAAAATTCTCATATGTAATTTTCACTTTTCTTTCGGGGCACTCACATAAAATAACCATATCTGGGAAATTTTTATTAATTAACGTAACGTTAAAATACTATTTATGGCATGGTAAGAACAATAGTCTCAGCTGAGCAAGATCATTCTTCCGTTTTGACCTTGTCTGGAAACTACATAATTTTCTCGGAAAACGAGCGCTGTCGGCTCGGAAAACCGGGTTTTTGCTCCTGTAGACCAAATTCACCCTGCCATCTAAAAGTGCCACGAGAGTCTTTTTGACGTTGGAGGTTTGTTTCCTAAAGCCCTTTTTTTTACTCACACGTGGTGCGTCCTGCGGTGGTCAAAGTACAGTTATATTCATAAAAAAGGCATATAACCAACAACTGTGAAGCTCGTAACTTACTTTTTAACATCAAAAGAACATGAATATATATAAAGAAAAATCCGATCAATTGAGACTCCTTTCAAATGTATTGATAAATGACACTGTAAAAGCTAAAATATTAATGTAACACCTCAATTTAATTTCAAACATTTCACTAGGTTTAAAGATATTTTATTAAACTATAGTAAAATAATATAGGTATCTTTCAATTATTCCAAAATAGTTTTTACTATTTTACACTTTTTGCACACACCTAGTCATAAAATACACCTTCGATAAGAGCGCTCTACGTAAAAAAAGTGTGAATTAGTATACACTATTTCTGAATAATAAACAGACCTTATATTCTAAAACTTTAATGCCATACAAAATTTAACGCAATAAAGAAAAAAAAAATAAAACCCAGTCTTAGCAATTTTTATTTATAAACCAAATACATATTTTTAAAAATAATAATAATAAAGCAACAAGCAGTGCTGATCAAGAGTTCTGACCGCCCTAGGGTAATTATGAGGACGCGCCCTCGCCATGTGTTTTACGGTCGATCTAAAAAATAGTATATTAGTTTTGACTTTGTTTACTAGTGTAAAATTTTTAAAAGATCTATACTTTATAAAATTTTCTGTAAGCGAAACTAACGTTTCCTTTTAAACTGCAGACATTTAACCTTAGGGGCAAACCATTTTTTTAGCTGACCATACATAAGGCAAACTCACGCATTATAGACCAAAAAATGAAAGGATTTTCAGGCTACCACGAAAAAACCAAATCCATGTCGGTTTTTGGGGATGTCTTGTATTTTAGTTTCGACACCTTAGTTGTTGCGGTATTGACCATGGGGGTCACTAGGGGTGAAGTGGGGTTTGACTTTAAGTATTTTTTTAAAAATTTATATTTTTGTTATTTTTGAAAAAAAAAAGAGAGGGATATAAAATGAAACATTTTTTAACTGATTAATGATTTATTGAAAATTATAGAATTAAGTAAAATTATTGGTTTATACAAAAATCCCTTTTTTGCTTTAACGTTACAAATCCTTCCACAATTTTTGAAATGTAATAGTTTGTAAAAAATCACTTTCTATGTACAT